>PVIU01005373.1:77001-114527 GCA_004026605.1 Ondatra zibethicus | reverse complement strand
CTCGCCCGCTCGCCCTCCCCTGTCCTGCCCTCCCCTCTTTCTCTCTCCTCTCTCTCTCTGAAGACTCTCACAGCACACCTGGAAACTTTTCCCAGCCTTCCATTTCTTAGCATGCCTGCTTTCTTGATCTTTCATTAAAAACTCTGACTTTCTCTCTCTCCTCTTTCTCTCCCCTTTCTCTCCTCTCTCTCCTCTCCTCTCTCCTCTCTCTCTTCTCTCTCTCCTCTCTCCTCTCTTTCCTCTCTCTCCTGTCTCTCCACTCTCTCCCCTCTCTCTTCTCTCTCTCTCTCCTCTCTCTCTCCACTCTCTCCTATCTCTCTCTCCTCTCTCCTCTTCTTCCTCTGGTGCTCTATATTCTATTTCTACAAAGATGAAAAAATTATTACAGAATGCTGGAGGAGGAAAGGATTTTAAGGATCAGCAAGTGCTCCATGCGTAAACTTGTTTCTGTGTGCTACAGACAAGAAAGGAGAATGCAGGTAATTAGTTCAGGTCACAAAGGAAATTAAAGATTGAACCCCAACTTCAAGATTTCCAATTTGGAGGATTTTGTTTATATGTCAGAAACAAAACAGTCTCACTGACATGTCTGTAATGGCAAGGAATTAAAAAAAGTAAGAAGCAGCTGTTTAGGGTGGGACTGTTCTTTTCAATCATTGTATAAGCACATCTGCAAATGTGGCTCCCATTTCTGGCCATTTCATTCTGAACTCTCTGAAGGTAATTCACATCATTGCAAAGGAATCTTTTGAAAGTACTGATTGCAATTTGCCATGGGAAAACAGGGGAAAGAGGTGGGAATGTCCAGACTGCACTTAAGGAGGTCTAGTCATCTGGGGACTGCTTGTATGTAGAATATGGCATTTAAAAATATTTTAATAACCTAGGTGCTTCTTTTTTATGACAATGAGACATGTCTGCTCCTGGAAGCACCAACCTACTTCAGAGAAGATACTGAGTATTGAAGAAAGTCCACATGCAGTTTACTTTCTTTGCAGCAAAATTAAGCCACTGGGTAAGAAAATGCCCCTGCCTTGACTGCTGGCTGTATGCTGACCTACTTAGACAAGCAGGGCACAACATATCCTGCTTGACAGAAAAGTCTGTCGGATATGCTAGGCCTATAGTTTGAAGATGGATTCCCCAATGTTACAGAGGAACTTTGGGTGACTGCTCAGGCAGCCAGCTGTTTCTGTTATTACTTACATATTTTTGGAAGTCGCTTGCTTGCACTTTCTGCTTTTTCAGTTAAAAATCTTTTCCTTCTTGGGTCTCTGAGGGAGTTAAAGACTAGATAGTTAAAGTCATAGTTTTCCTTGTTTACCTGACACAGAAAGCAAGTTATGATAGAAAATAAATTAGGTACAAGACTTTGAGCTCACCACAATAGAATAGATATGGAGTACTTTCTGCAAATTTGCCTAATGCAAATGGACTAGACATTATTGATGTATTTATTTCTTGAGTATATTGTACATAGTTATTGTACTTGTTGTATACAGTTTTTCTTATATTAGTTATAGTTTCTTTTTTATTTTAGACAAAAAGGGGAAATGTAGTGGCATTTCGTTTGTACTTCAATAAATAAAACTTGCCTAAGGATCAGAAAAGTAAAACAGCCACACTGGCCAGCCTTATAGGTCAGGCAGCAATGACACACACTTTTAATCCCAATAGGCATGCTAGTTTGCCATAGAAACAAGGTAGTAGTGGGTAATCCCAGCTCTACAGACAATTATAGGATGGGAAGGAGACAGCTTTCAGTCATAGTTTCATTCTGAGATTCTTGGAGGCAGAGTTGCCTTTTTGGACTGAAGTCAAGGTAAGAGGCAGTTACTGGCTGTTTTGTTTCTCAAATCCTCAGGTTGAACCCCAATTTTTCTCTCTGAGATTTTATTAATTGTGTTTCATATGTACAACCAAATTTTAAAAAAATTAAAAACATACAAAAATTGTGTATATATTTGTTCTTTAACACTTTCACACATATATAAAATGTACTCTGATTGCTGTCCCACTTGCCCTCTTAACTCCCTCTTAAGAGTTTCAGTTCCCTATAAATTCTGTTCCCACAATGAAGTCTTTTAGAAATTAGCACATAAGGCATTATACAGCACCATGAAAACTTTAAGCAAAGTGATTTTCCTTCCTTTGCATCTACACAACCTGATACCCCATGCTGCCCCCGTATCTTTTCCTCCTTTGTATGCCATATAGCTTTTGCCCACCCATTTCTTTCTTCATCAGCTACTATTATACTTTCTTGGTTTCCTTTCTAGAAAAACACAGATACTTTTACAACTTCAAATACAATTGCCATTTTTCTTCATATTATAACATGAATTAAACTTTAAAAAAAACCTCTGTGTGTCTGTCTTTCTTTTTGTATTGTACAGAGAACAACTTTAGGTTTTGGTCCCAGTCTTTACTTTTGAATCAACCCTTGACTGTCTCTCTTATTGCACTGGAATTATAGATTTACATGACCATGTCCAGCTTTTCAAAGGTCCTGGGCATCTGAACTCAGATCCTCATCTTACATAGCTTTCCTGAGTTATCTCCCGATCTCCTATGAGTTCAATTTAGTTAGCTCTAATTATATCATAGCATACTTTTTATATGTCACTTCACTTCTTAAACCATATTTTAAAAAGCTGTTTGTGTAACTACCTATAAAATTATTTTAGTAGCTCCCAAGACAAGTGTCTCACCATACTTAAATATTTTCTCATTGTTAGTCATTTAGGTTATTATTACTTACATTTGAAAATGTAGCTAAGACAAACAACTGCATGCAAAAGAAAAAACCAATCAACATAAACAAGTTTGTCCTGTAATCACACAATATGCAACTTTGAGGGAAGAGATTATTTCCTTAAATTATGGAATTTTGCTTTATAATACATAATATATATATAGTTTATTTTGTTTGTTTACTTATGTTTAAGTATATGCATACATGTGTTCTCATGATCATGCACTCAGGGAAAGCAGAAGAGGACATTTTGTCTTTCAGCTGGGGAGGCAGGCATTTGTCAGTTGACTCTCTTGTTATGTGGGTGGTGGGATCCAAATTCTGGTCCTCAAGATTATACAGAAAGAACTCTTAACTTCTGAGCCAACTCTTCTTTCCCCAAACTTTCCAGTGATATATGTTGTTGAGACAGGGTCTCTCTATGTAACACTGGTGGGCATGGATTGCACTATGTAGACTAGGATGGCTTATAACTTGCAGCAACCCTTCTCTCTATGTCTTCTAAGTACTGGGGTTATATAACATACAACTTGGCATGTATGGGTTTTAATAAATCTTGAAAAGTACTTCTTGGTATTATTGGATAATTATGTCAATTCATACTTCAAGTGTTTTTAGACACAATGTAATATTTAATGATTTGTATTAAAACCAGGATCTTCTATCTCCTATCTGGAAAACTATGGCTTCTAGCTTTGTAACAGGCCGGGCAACAGTATATTTGCTCAAGTAACTTTGTCATTATTTTCTAGCATGGAGGGACTGCTGCAAGATAAATGGCTTTTTGACAGGTTTCATCCCTAGATCTGGCTAGCCTAAGTTGATCTCTTAGTAACTTTTGGTCTGTACTTTTGTTGCCTTCAGCATCCTGATGTGTAGGGGTGGAAACAGACAGACTCAATTTATACATGTATTTGGATTCTTTCGTTTTGCATGTAGTTTAAGGTCCCATAGTTATTCAATTTGGATTTAGTCCAATGTTTCCTATGGCCATCTTGATTGAACAAACAGCAACTAGCTCTCTGGCTTGAGCATTGTTCATATTATTTCCTGCATATTAATAGTAACTTTGTCAAGGACATATCTTTCTGATAGGAGAATTCAATAGCTTCTCAAATATATTTCAACAATATACCTACTTGGTCAATAGACATTGCAATACAGTGACACCAAGTTATTTAAGGTAAGCTCATTTTTTCCATTCAACTTAATATTAAACCAGAAACAGTAGGCTTAATACTCCATAAATCTGTTGTAAGAAAAAACCTGGGGTTTATAATTCACAGAGAGGTAGAAAATGAAATGGTTGTGACTCTTAAAAAGAGGAAAAACAAGAATTATAGAGCTATCTGGGCTCAAGGTACTAAAATTTTACTTGGGTTGATATCTGATTCTTCCACTTTGTCCTGAGGAATGTTGATTAGACTTCAAGCTACAGTTTCCATTTCTCTATCATGTAGATAATATCTACGTGATAGAGTAGATGTGGTAATTGGGCAAGGTAACTGCAGCTTATTAAGGATGAATGAACATCAGCCATTATTTCAGTTGTGAGGCTGAGGAAGACATTTGTAAGTAGTCACAGAAGAACCCTCAGAAGATAAGGTTCACAAAAGTTCTGCAAAGCAGAAAAGGAAGGAAGAACAGAAAATATAAGCCCCACAGTGTCTCTTCTGCTCTACTTTCCTGTTAAAAACTATTTCTTATAAGTCAGAAGACCCCACGTGTTCATGAAATTCCTGGAAGTTTTCTGGCCTTAACTTACTGTAGGTAGTGTGATACCTGCATGACAGCCCAATGAGTACTTGAGCGTAGTGCCAGAAATGAGACCAAAAATGGTTTTATCCGACCCCCTATCCACAATGAGGAAAAGTTATTAACAAACACACCATGTGTTCTCTCAGGATACACACACACAGGCTCAACAGTATCTTCAGCTCATTTTGTGCTAGGGTGTACATTCAGGCTCCATGTGCATAGATCAATAGGCAAGATAAAGTAGTTCACTACTCTATCTTAAAGTCAAACAAAATCTAAAAAAAAAAAAAAGCATTGAAGTCCTTAGAGTTCAAGAGAAACACCATGTATTGACCACATAGGTATTAAAGAAAGGGGAAACAGGGCCCAGGCATACAAACTGGGGTCCAGTAGATCCCTCTGAATTTTGTTACAATATTGGTTTTCTTTTTATTTTCTATATATTCTGTCTTCCCTGCCTCTCCTTTCCCTCCCCTCTCCCTTCTCCATATATACATACACACATATATATTCTCCCTATATATATATATTCTACACACACACACACACACACACACATTTGGTTTTCTAGTAACTATATTATCAACATATCTTCAGTGAATTGCTTAATCCTAACATTGTTATCGTGGGTTATATAATGTTGAGTTGTTCCCTTAACTTCATATTCTCTTTTGTTATCTTTAAACAGAGTGCTAGTAACATACAACAAACTTACGACTTTAGGTTGAGAATATGCATGTACATGTTATATATGAAGAGTCTAAAATTATATGTGAAATTATAATTGATATTAAAACTTGTTTCATTTTCTTCCATCTCTGGAGTAGTATAACTGTAGTTGATTCAGCTGCATATAACAAAATGTTTTATTGAAATTTATTTATGACCTAAATAATCTTTATTATCTAAGAAGATTGTTTCCTGTGTAAATAATCTGGTAACTTCAGAAAGATGACTTTTAAGATGGTAGCAACAGCCATAAGTTTCACAGTCTTGCCTTAACAGCATTGGTAAGTGAAAAGAGAATTCTGAACATGTGTGTGCATGCATACGTGTGTGTGCATGTGCATGTGTGTGTGTTTAAATGTATGATTTCCCTAGAAGACTTCACCTTGTTTCCTCAGTCCTGGTAGACTCCATGTGCAAATATAAAGTGCTATCAAAGGTCATGTGTAGACAGAAGTTTCTGTCCCACCTTGTCGCATAGCCTTTCAGTCTCAAATAAACGCACAGAGGCTGATATTAATTATAGACTCATTGAACTGTTTTCTCAGGCTTATTATTAAATAGCTCTTACAACTTAAATTAACCCATTAATTCTTTCTTATGTTTAGCCACGTGGCTTGGTACCTTATTCAGTGAGGCATTCTCATCTTGCTTCCTCTCTGTCTGGCTGTTTTTCCTCTTTCCAGACTTCTCCTAGTCCTGTTGCCCTTCCTATACTTCTTGCCTGGCTACTGGTCAATCAGCGTTTTGTTAAACCAATGAGAGTGACAAATTCTTACAGTGTACAAAAGCATTATCCCACAGCAGTCATGAAATCCCCAGAGTTTGCTTTGATTGAATATCAAGACTGGTCTTAATGGTAGATAATGAGTGAACTTCCCCTGAACACATGGAAGTGAAGTCAATGTGGTTCTAGGAAATGGCAGAGGAGCAAAGTCCTTCAGGATCTGCTACATGCTTTGGCTAGGGAACATTTTTTTTAAGCATAAATTCTCTTTTAAAGCCTTTTCTAAACAGTTCTCTCTGGTCTTCAAGGTGTATTTGGAAAAACTTTTCCATATTGAAAAATTTCAAAAAAGGGTTGCATTTTCATAGTAGCGTATGGTTGTCATACTTTTGTTAGCATATATTGTTTAGAGTAAGGGTTTTCATTGTGACAATTCTACACAGGCACAGAATGTACTTGGGAATGTACTTCAGACTCCTCTATTGCTTCCCTATGTTGTCATCTCTTACCCTTTCATTTCTCCAACTCCTGTGTTCTCAATTTTGGTTTCATGTCCTTCATCTTGTTTTTGTCTTGCTATGTTGCCATTTTGAACTGGTTAAAAGAATTTGACATGTGTGGCTAGAGAGATGGCCCAATGGTTAACAGCTCTGTTTGATCTTCTCAAGGACCTGGGTTTGATCCCCAGCAATCACATGGGTGCTGCAATTTGGGAAATAATCATGTTTTTATTTAAACCATTGCTTTACCTTTCTCTATTGATTTAGCAACATACCCAAGAGTGGATGATTTTGCTCATGTTGGAGTCCAGCACCAGTAGCTGCTTTGCTTCTGTGAAGGTCTCATATGGCCAACACCACCGGCCAAGTTATGCAGATCTTCACATTCTTTGCACTAAGCAATTTTCCCTGCTAGTTGAAACACCCTTGCAGTTAACCTCATACTTAACTGCTGTGAGGTTTCAGGGAAAAGGAATGGAAATGTGAGTCAAATGATGGATCTCAGACGTACCATTTCACAATCATTGGCTATTATACCTTAAATATTGTGTGCACCGATTTGTTTAATTTAATGAGAATACCATGGCACCAAAGAATTTTTGTGACTGACTAAAGATTATTTTATTAATTAACATTTAACATGGTCTTTCTGTTGTGTTTTCCCCAAGACAACAATTACAGGGTATTGTTAAGCAACCCGTCATATAATAATTAAGTATACTAAAATTAAATTATGAATATAACTTTTTTGTATAGTAGAGCCTGATTAATTATAATAACAAATTGTCCACCTCTTCTCCTTCCTCTATTTCTTACTCTTGCTTTTCAGGTAGTGCATATTGAGGTAAAGAAGACTATAAGCGCTGCATGGACTAGGCTCACTCCCTTGTATCTCATACGGCAGCTGAAATCTTCATCTCTGATGATCTTTATTACTTCTAACAATGTAACAATGAATCTTTCCTTTCCCCTTCCCACTCTTCCACTCTCTGCTTTTTGTTTCTGTCTTTTTCTCTCTCTTTTTTTGGAAATTCTAGTGATTAGATTTAGACTCTGTTCCTTATTAGACAGGAACTCTACAGTTGAACGGGAGCCCTTGTCAGAGTCTTGACCTAGTAATCTCCCAGCACTTCCTCTGTGGAAATGTGATGCCATACTTGGCCCTTGGACTTATCCGGATGAATGTGCTACCCTGTTTTAAAGTGTGAAGAAGAAAAACACTTTCTCATGGACTCACTTGGGGTCACTTAAAATATTTTATGCAAGAATAGGAATCATTAGCCTGGAAGAAAAACGAACCTGATTTTGCTACATACTTCTTGTTGTTTTCTAGAAGGATTGGCTGACAGTTTATGAAGAGAAAACACTCATTTATTTTATCGAGCTTGTGGATGGGCCTGTTTCCAGCAGAGCTAAGAGACATTTCCTTCTGTCTTATTCTCCTTTTTGCTTATATTAGTGCTTTGATATTTTTAGAGGCTATGGGAAAAGAAGGGAAACATCTGGTAATATCATTTTCCAGTGGAGACTGAGGATCACATCCAAGAAATATTCATAGCCCAGTTTTGAACTTCTCATATCTCATCAGCAGAAGCATATGAGAAGGGGATGGAAATCCAATGGGATAGCTTTGTTCCATATTTTATTACTTTGCGGGATTTTTTATTTCTATTTAATCCAAGTCCTTTTAAGCCTAAGAACTCTGCATTTAGAGTAATATAACAGTTGAAGAAATAAGCATGCAAACATTCCCTTGTGCTCAGGTATATTTTTATGTGATTTAAAATTTTATGTTTAAATAACCAACCCAAGGTTGTTAATTATTGGAAAACTACATTTTTTCTTTAGACCTAATGTCTTTTTAAATTTTTTATTATTTCATAGCATTTTTTAAATCAAAATATTTTTTATTGCATTCTTACCCTCCTCCAAGACCTTCCAGATCATCTTCTCCTCCCTACCCACCAACTTTAAGTTCTTTCTCAACAAATACCCCAAAACTAAGAAAACAAAATGCAACAAGACCACAAATAGGAAAAAACCCCAAACAATCCAACAAACTGTAACAAAATAAAGCACAAACACACAAAACCAACAAACCAAAAAAAAAAAAAACAAACCAAAACAAAACAAAAAACAAAAATTCAAACAATCAAAAACCACGTGGATTTTATTATTTGGTGAACATGAGATCTGCTCTGGAGTAGTTCATATACCCGATTCGCTTCCACTTCTTGAGGACTGGATTAATGGGACAGTTTATGAAGATGCATTACTTTGAGGAGATGGAAGAGAAGGAGGGAATTGGGGAGGAAATAGATTGAGATGGAGAAGAATATCAGACTAACAAGCAAGGTGGATGTTTCCACTTTGGGGTTGAAATGTGTTCCAGCCTTTGCTAGAATGTCCCTTTAACTCTGCTATTTTAAGAGGAAATTTAATAAATGTAGATTTGTTAATTGTGTATACAAAGGATTTAGGAATATGCATGTTCACAAGATTATTAAAATCACAGAGAGTTGGGAGGGGAAGGAAAGATTCATTGTTACATTGTTAGTAGTAATAAAGATCATCATAGATGAGGATTTCACCTGCCCTATGGGATACAAGGGAGTGAGCCTAGTTCATGCAGCACTTATGGTCTTCTTAACCTCAGTATGCACTACCTGAAAAGCAAAAGTAAGAACCAGAAGGAAGGAGGAGAGGAGGACAACTTGTTAATACAAAGAATCAGGCTCTACTATACAAACCATTTAAAACCATCCTACATACTTTTGTTCCTTTGCAAAACGAAACTGTGTCTGATCTACTACTCACAGAGTAATTATTGGGAATGTGAACTGCTGGGAACATGCTTTCCTTCTTTATTCCTCACTTAGGTGTAGTAGTACCTTCTCTTCAGGAACGCCAGCCTGCAAATAATGACATGGAGAATTATTATTAATTATAAAAGCTCAGCCTTAGCTTAGGCTTGTTCCTAACCAATTCTTTTTAACTTAAATTAAACCACATTTTAAAATCTGTGTTCTTCTGTGAGGCTCATTACCTCCTCTCCATTCTGTTCATCCTGCTTCCTTCACATCTGGCTGGTAAATCAGCCTTTCTTCTTCCCAGAAGTCTCTCTCTGTCTGGAAGTCCTGCCTATACTTTCCTGCCTAGCTATTGGTTGTTCAGCTTTTTAGTACAACAATCACAACATTGTATCTTCATACACTGTACATATATCACACAACACCTACACAGCTTCAGGGATGTGTTTCATAAATGTTCTCAGAGGTCTCAAAGAACTGAGCATAAGATTTGATTAGTGACTGCTACACAGTGTCACATATTTATTTTTTCTTTATCCATCTTCTTTGGCCCCAAATCCCTCTCTCCTTCCTATTTTCTTGGATTGCTCCTTAAATATGCTCTACACTTTTTCCTGAAGAATCTAACTTCTGCAGAACCTGTATCAAAATGACATACTTGTAGTGACCTTTGGTCTGTCTTGTGTCCCAGATGCTTCATAAAGATTTTTTTTTCATTTTGTCTTCACGGAAATGCTATGAAATAAAATAGCTCACCCCTTTATAGGTGAAGAGACTGAGGCTTAAATAATTTAGCCACCTTGTTAGACCCCGATTCTGGGGTGCTAACCCCTTGAACGTGCGCCCCAAAGACCGCCAAGAACCACACCAATTGTTGCAAAAGCAAGAGGTATAATTCGACGTTTGCAAATGGGCTTCTGCTCCCCAGTAACTCGGGACTGAGCAGAGAGCCCCGAACAACAATTACAAGCGGTATTTATAGGAAAAGATCTCAGGCATAGTATAGGGGTGGTGGGGCATATAGTGATTGCCTATAATCAACTGCTACATATCAATAGAAGGTCATTTGGAGTTTAGCCAGTCCAAGCTCCTTTGATCCCCGGACGTTCTCATAGGATCTCCCGGACGCTCTCACAGGATATCAGCGGGTCCACCTGGACTCTATGGCTTGGCCAGTCTTGTTTAGATAAGCAGTTAATTGGAGTTTTTTACGACCTCATCCTGTTCACCAAAAGGAGGCTTCATCTTGCTCATTAAAAGTTATTTATAACTTTATCCTGTTATGCCAAGAAGGGGGGCTTGGGTGCAAAAGGTGAAGGCCTAGCTAAGGAATTAAACATATTGAACATAAGTATTTTTAACCCTTACACCTGTTTGTTAGGTGTGACTGAGCCGATTTGGGAGTATAGGACTTGAATCTTCATCGTTGTTACAGAGCTGATTTTTTAA
Organism: Ondatra zibethicus; assembly: GCA_004026605.1. NCBI lineage: Eukaryota > Metazoa > Chordata > Mammalia > Rodentia > Cricetidae > Ondatra > Ondatra zibethicus. Next base: position 103,802 of record PVIU01005373.1, on the reverse strand, counting down.
AATTATGAGTAATTTAAAACATCAAGGGACATCAGGAATTTGGAAGCTCAAATGGAAACATTTGAGTAGAAGAAGTAAATCTTCGGGGGACCCTGACATAGTTGAGTGCATGTAATATATAAATATATTTGAAGTCACACTGTGGACATACATCTGATCATAACTGCAGCCTGAAGACCATTGCTTACTATCTCTTTGCAACAATTATTATTTGCAGGAGTGGAATAAAATGACTCAGAAATAAAGTGATTTAATTTCAATTTTGAAATTGAGATTATAGATATTACTACATTTCAAGACATGGCATATGTATTTTGTCAATACACACCATGTATTGTATATAAAACAAGACAGAACATTAGAAGCAGCTGAAAAAAGTCTTTTTAAATTTTGACTTTAAGAATCAAACCTACAACCTTGAAGTTTCTAGCCATGTTGTCTGCCACTAAACAGAAAAATCTCTTTTCCCACAGAGTTCCTCAGAAGGGTGACTCCTGGTAATGCTATTGCAAGTTCTATGAAGAAGTCTCTCAGAAGACTAGGAACTTCTACCCTCTCCAGCTCTTTTGGGATTTCAGCAGAGAGTTATGTTTAATAGGCTACTTCCAGGCTTACCAAGAGAAATGAGTGACTACTGTAATCTTTGTCTTAATATAGAGCTGCCATACTGAGGGTCTTGGTTTAATTTTATTATATTTCTATTAAATACCTGCCAATTTCATACAGTGCATCTTGCTCATATTTTTCTCCTCTCAACTCCACTCAGACCCACCACCTTCATCACATGGCCCCTATATTTTTCCTTCCTTCCTTCCTTCCTTCCTTCCTTCCTTCCTTCCTTCCTTCATTTCTTTCCTTCTTTCAATAAGAGACTATCTTTAACCAGATGTCCTGGTGCTCTGGTTCAAAATTAATCAAAAAAGATGAGGAAAAATACTTCATATTCATCAAATGAAAATCCACCAAAATGATGTTTCAATTCTCAACATCTATGTCCAAACACAAGGCACACACATTAGTAGAGAAAGCACTATTAAAGCTTAGATCATACATTTAGCCTCATACATTGGGAGTCAGAGACTTTAATACTCAGCTCTCACCAACAGACTGATCATTCAGACAAAGAATAAACAGAAAAATGCTATAACTAACAAATGTTATGAAACAAATGGATGTAACAGATATCTACAGAACATTTCATGTAAACATCAAAGAATATACCTTCTTCTCAACACTTCACAGAACTGTCTCAAAATTGACCAAATACTCAGTCACAAAGCAAGTCTCAACAGATACAAAAACATTGAAATAATACCCTGCATCCTACCAGACCACCATAAATTAAAGATGGATTTCAACAATAATAAAAACAACAGAAAACCTACAAACTCATAGAAACTGAACAACTCACTAATGAATTACCATTGGACCAAAGCAGAAATAAAGAAATTAAAGACTTTCATGAAAGAATAAAGTTCATAGCACTAAGTGTTTTCATATATTCAACAGCACACCTGAAAGTTCTAGAACAAAAAGAAAAAAGCACACCTAAGAGAAGTAGATGGCAGGAAATAATATCAAACTCAGGATTGAAATCAATAAACAAGAAACAGAGAACAGTACAAAGAATCAATAAAACAAAGACCTGGATCTTTGAGAAAATCAACCTGACAAACCCTTATTCAAATTAATTAAAAGACAGAGAGAACATACAAATTAACAAAATCAAAAATCAAAAGAGCAACAGAACAGACACAGAAATACCAAAGAATTATTAGATCTTACTTCACAAATCTTTACTCCATAAAATTGAAATATCTAAAAGAAGTCGACATTTTTCACAGTAAATACCACTTACCAAAGTTAAATCAAGACCAGATAAACACTTTAAATAACTCCTAAGGAAATAAAAGCAGTTATTACAAAGCTTCCAAATATACAAAAATAGGGGCCAGACAATTTTTACACAGAATTTTCCAAATTTTCAAAGGAGAGCTAGTACCAATACAGTTCAAATTATTTCACAAAATAGAAACAGAAGGAATATTGTCAAATTCATCCCAAAAGGCCACAGTCACCCTGATACTAAAACTATACAAAATTTAGCAAAATGAAGAATTACAGTCTTATATCCCTTATGAGCATGGAGATAAAAGTAGTTAATAAAATATTTGCAAACCAAATGCAAAAACACATCAAAAAGATTTGATTAACTAGGCTTCATCCCAGAGATGCAAAAATGTCTCAACATATGAAAGTCTGTCAATGTAACTCATCATATAAACAAACTGAAAGAAAAAAAATCACATGATCATCTCATTAGATGCTGAAAAAGAACCTTTGACAACAACCAACACCCTATCATGATAAAAGACTTGAAAAGATCAGGGATAGAAGGGACAAACCTAAAAAGAAAAAATAAAAGCAACTTATAGCAAGCCTATAACCAACATATAGTTAAATGTAGAGAAACTCAAAGCAATTCTGCTAAAATCAGGAACAGGCAAGGTTGCCCACTTGTACACACACATTCAATATAGTACTTGAGTTCTAGCTAGAGCAAGACGACAACCGAAAGAGATTGAAGTGATACAAACTGGAAAGGAATAAATCAATGTAATAGTATTTGTAGATGATATTATAGTATACATAAGTGATCCCAAAGTGAAGTAGCTGGATGCAAGATTAAATAAAAAAAAAGAGAAAAAAACAAACAACCAACAAACAATAAAAACAAAACTCAGTAGCCTTCTTATGTATAAACCTCAAATGATCCAAGAAAGAAATCAAGGAAACAACACCCTTTACAATAGCCACAAAAAGTACAAAATATCTTTGGGGTAGCGCTAACCAAGCAAGTCAAAGATCTATATGAAAAAAATCAAGTCTTTGAAGAAAGAAATTGAAGAAGACATCAGAAGACAGAAAGATCTCACATACTCTTGAATCAATAGGTTTAACATGCTAAAAATGGCCATTCTACCAAAAGCAATCTACAGACTTAATGTGATTTCATCAAAATTCCAACAATTCTGTTCAGGAATTGAAGGAAAAATACTCAACTTCATATGGGAAAAAGAAGGAAAGCCAAAACAATCTTAAACAATAAAAGAACCATTCCTGATTTCAATTTGTACTATAGTCTATGTAGTAATAAAGACATCATGGTATTGGCATAAAAACAAACAGGTTGATCCTACCACAGCCAGGGTCTGTATATGTCTGTGGCTCATATTGCTACCATAGAGAGGCTCAGAATCTGGGCCTAGGGTCATGCTGATCTGGGTGGCTCATGCTGTCACCTGGGTCATGGAGACATCTGGGCATGGACCACTACTTGGGGCCTTGAACAATGTGGTGCTGAGTCGGCTCCAAACTCCACTGGATCTGGGTTGGTTAGTACTGCCTCTTGCTGGATATTGCAGCCGGTGAGCTGGCCTTACCACTCAGGGAAGAGCTTGCCCCCCCCACCTTCCAGAAAGATGACCCCACTGCACCATAGTTGCACACTTCACCTGGGAAGCACATTAGAGCTGACATTGGAGTCAGTGATGTAGGTGAGCTGATCCTAAGGGCATGAGAGCAAGACGGCCGACCCAGCTCCTCCCCTCATCTGCCATGTGGTAAAGAAAAGATGCTTTTCTACCTACCTCACCCGTTACCTCTGTAGCAGGTGAGAGAACTGGCCTCATATCACAAGCGTGGGAGAGCTAGCTCTTACCCTCACCAGACCCAGTGCATAAGAAAGCAGGCTCTGCTTCTCCTCTGGGTAGCATGCCATAGGTGACCTGCTGTTAGAAACACAGGAGAGCCTGCCTCTAGGGCATGAGAGTAACAGACCTGATCTCACCCCACCTCATTCGCCATGTGGTGGCATGGGTGCAGGAAAGATGTACTCCTCCCCCTCTCCGCCCCTTTGTACTAATGGCAGGTGAGAGGTCCTGGTATAACAGAGTGAGGAAACTGGTTCTGTCACACACCAGCTACAGCAAACAGGAGAGTGGACCCTGCACCCTGCCCTGGGAAGCATGGTAGAGCTGACTTTGTTGTCAGGGTCACAGGTCAGCCATCCCTGAAGTTGTGAGAGCAGGAGAGCGACTGCCCCATTCCCGTGGCCTACAAAGACAAACATGATATGTACTCAGATGTTAAGTAAAGGGTAAATCATTCCACAACCACACAACCCACAAACCCAAAGCACCTAAGTAACAAGGAGTACTCAAGGAGGGGATGAATGCGTGATTCTCCCAGGGTCGGGGAAATACAATAGATTTTCTAGGTGGACTGGGAGTGAGTGGGGATGGGAACTCTATTCCCCTCAGAGTTGATTTGGGGGTAGAGGGAAGGTAAGGAGGGGACTTGGAAAAGTGAAGGGGGGAAACTGTGCTCAGGATGTATTATATGAGAGAATTTAGAAACAAAAAAGTAACACTAAAGAGGAAATCAAAGAGAGTAGTGCTAGAAAGATGGAAGAAAGACAAAGTGCCAGGGAAGTAAAAATTGTGTTGACGGCAAAGAGTAAGGAAGAAAAGGTGGAAAGTAATTCAACAAGGTGTAAGCAGCCAATAAAGAAGAAACAGACTCCAAAGAACATAGGCAGTAAGGTGAGGCACAGGGCCAGTGGCCGCAAGTGCACACTCTCTCTATAGCATTCTGATAGATGTGCAGGGGTAATTGGTCTCATTTATTAATTGGTTCTCTCAGTGTCTGTGCTGCTGGGGTTCTATTTAGGAAGTGGTTCCCTGTGCCAATGTGTTCATTGTTATATTTGTTTTGTTATTGAGTATGTGGTCAGTTTTTGAGAACCCCATGAGGTGCTGAGAAGAAGGTATATTCTTTTATATTTAGATGAAATATTCTATAGATGTCTGTTAAGTCCGTTTGAGTCATAACATCTGTTAGCTCCCTTATTTTCTGTTAATTTTTTGTCTGACTGACCTGTCCAGTGTTGAGATTGGAGCGTTGAAGTCTTCCATTATTTGTATGTGGGGTTTAATGTATGATTTAAGTTTTAGCAGTGTTTCTTTTACATATGAGGGTGCCCTTGTATTTGGGGCATAAATGTTCAGTATTGAGATTTCCTCTTGATGGATTTTTTTCCTGTGACTAATATGAATTGCCTTTTTTGGTCTCTTTTGATTGATTTTAGTTTGAAGTCTATTTTGTTAGATATTAGGATAGCTATACTAGCTTGTTTCTTAGGTCCATTTGATTGGAAATTTTTTTCCCAGCCCTTTACTCTGAGGCAATGTCTGTCTTTGAGGTTGAAGGATGGATTCTGGTTTTTTTTTTTTTTATCCAATCTGTTAGCCTGTGTCTTTTTGTAGGTGACTTGAGTCCATTTATATTAAGGGATATTAATGACCAGTGATTGCTATCTCCTGTTAATTTAGTTTTTGTTGTTGGTGATATTAATTTGTGTATTTTTCCCTTCTTTGGGATTTGTTGCATCAATTGTCTGTGTTTTTATTGATGTAGCCAACTTCTTTGGGTTGGAGTTTTTCTTCTAGTATGTTGTGTATGGCTGGGTTTGTGGATAGGTATTGGTGAAATCTAGCTTTGTCATGGAATCTCTTGTTTTGTCCTTCTATGGTGATTGAAAGTTTTTCTGGGTATAATAGTCTGGGCTGGCATCCATGGTATCTTAACGTCTGCATAATGCTTGACCAAAACCTCTGGCTTTCATTGTCTCCAATGAGAAGTCAGGTGTAATTCTGATAGGTCTGCCTTTATATGCTACCTGGCCCTTTTCCTTTGCAGCTCTTAATATTCTTTCTTTACTCTGTATGTTTAGTGTTTTGATTATTATGTGGCGTGGGGACATTTTTTTGATCCAGTCTGTTTGGTGTTCTGTACACTTCTTGTATTTTCATAGGCATATCTTTCTTTAGGTTGAAAAGTTTTCTTCTATGATTTTGTTAAATATATTTTCTGTGCTTTTGAGTTGAACTTCTCCTTCTTTTATACTATTATTCTTAGGTTTGGTCTTTTCATGGTGTCCCATATTTCCTGAATATTTTGGGTTAAGCTTTTGTTAGATTTAATGTTTTCTTTGACTGATGAGTCTATTTCCTCTATTGTATCTTCAGTGCTTAAGATTCTCTCTTCCATCTCTTGTATTCTGCTGTTTATGTTTGCATTTGAGATTCCTGATCATTTTCTCATGACTTCTGTTTCTATACTTCCCTCAGCTTGTGTTTTCTTTATTGTCTCTATTTCAGTTTTCAAGTCTTGAATAGTTTCTTTTATATGTTTGATTGCTTTTTCTTCATTTTATTTAAGGGATTTGCTGATGTCTTCCAAATTTTTGGTCGTCTTTTCCTCCATTTTTTGAAGAAATTTCTCATTTCCTCTTTAAGAGTTTCAAATATTTTACTGAAGTTATTTTTTAGGTCATTTTCTTCTGCTTCATCTATATTTGGTTGTTCGAGTGTTGCTGTTGTAGGGTCTCTAGATTTTACCTGTGTTGTGTTGCTCTTTGTGGTGTTGCATGTGTTCTTACCTTGTCTGCTCATTTTTTCCTCTAATTGATGTGGTTTGGGCTGTTTGTGATTCTGGTGATTAATCTTCTAGGTGTCAGTGGATCGAAGGCTCAGGTGGTTGTTCCTCATGATACAGTCAGTGCCACTGTTCTAATAACCCTGTTGATCACTCTGTGTACCTGGAGTTCACTCAGTGCTCCCAGGCTTTGCTCTGCTCCTGTGATTTCAAGCTGTACTAGTTAGCTAGAGGAATAAAAACCAACCATATGGTATTGACCTAAAAACAGATAGGTTGATCAATGGAATTGAATATAAAACCCAGACATAAACCCACACACCTGTGGGCACATGGTTTCTGGTAAAGAACCAAGAAATACACAACTGTATCCATATTGTAAACATGACTGTGATGGTTTCAATGTAAAATGTTCCCTTATAGCCTCATGTGTGCAGTAATATGATTTTATTAAATAATCTCTTGTATTCAAAGAATTTAAACTTTTCCTGAATCTCATAGCCAAGTTAATAATATACATTGAATTTATTTAAGAATATACAAGTAACTTGCTACCATGCTATGTACTCAGCTTCTTTAATCCTACCTTTAAGAGAACAATGTAACCAAATATTATTTGCCGTGGATTTCCCATGGAATCAGCTTTTATAACATACACTAAATGCATAGCTTTTATCTTAGTTATGTAATCTTCTATGCTCCTAAACCAGAGCAATGTATGCATGTATGTATGCATGTGTGTTGTGATAATCATTTGATGAAAATAGCTAAAATCCTGAAAACAACTTAAATATGAACTATATATTTTGAAAGTAACATGGATATAGCTTGCTGTCTGTTTGCAGCAATGTTTGCTTTTCTGAGCGCTTTGTGGTACTTTGGGGGTCACTAAAGGTTTTTCCCTTGAAAAACTCTTATTGATTTCTGTAAAGAATCCTCATTCCTTTCCAATGCCATGATTTCTGAGCCAAGACCTTTGTTGAGGGCAGATGCAAGATACAGGAAGAGAAGTATAGAATGTAAGTTTGGGCTTGCTCTTAGTCCAACTATTCCATTTTGAAGCCCTTGTCTTCATTCCTCAGGATGTGATTCAATGCACTTGTGTTTGCCACTTTTCCCAACTAGTGGTGTTGGTATGTTAAGCACAGACTTAACCTTTGTTCAATGTCATAGTCTGTCTTGTCCACGTGGGAATCTGGGCTGTATTAACTCATTTTCTCATCATTGTGACAAAGCACATTGACAAAAGCAACACAGGAATTTATTTTGCTTCATCATTCACAAAGGGCAGTCTATCATGCCAGGAGAGTCATGGTGAATGGAGGCACTTGAGCCAGTGGTAGCAGGAGGATGAGGCTGCTGGTTTTATCACATTGACCTTCAGCAAGCAGAGTTGGATGTGAAGCGGGTCTGCCTATAAGATCCCAACTCCCTCTTCCCCAATTTCTCCATTGAGGCTTTGCCTCTAGATTCTAAAGACTCCCAAATAATACCACCAGCTGCAGACCAAATATCTAAGCACACAAGGTTACCTGGAGCATTGTTTTTTAATTCAAACTATGAAGGGCTCAAAATCTTTGATTTTTTTCCATGCAAAACAGGAAATCTGTTTTTTTTATTTTAAGTTTCTCATGTGTAAAATGGCATGTGTTTATCATAAAATACCAGTGCGGGATGAATGTCAATCTGGTGGCCCAATGTTTTAGCTCTTAATGTCCCATCTCATTTAAACAACTTACAGCATCAGTCTTCTGCCCAAATTCTCTACTTTAGAGGTGCACTTCTGAAAGGCTTATTTTCCTGGGAATCCTCTGGAAGACTTCTTAAAAGGCAAATAAATAAACAAATAAATGGACAGATGGATGAATGAATAAACAAGTAAATTCTGGTTCAGGAGAATGGAGTGGGGAATAAGATCTTTATTTGTACCAAGATCCTACATGTTGGTGCTTTTCCATGGACTGTATTTTGAGAAGCAGGGTTTTGAAGACAGGTAACAGGTCAGGCCAGCCAAACCACTCCCCTACCTCCAGTCCTGGAATCAACTCTTCCTGTGCACTTGTTTGATTCTAATCCAACCTCTTTAAAGAACCAAGAATTCTTTGTTTCTTTTTCTTTCTTTCTCATTTATTGAAAATTGATTTTTCTCATATAATATGTCTTGATTACCATTTACACCTCCCAATTTCTCCCCATATGGTGTCTCATCCTGATATACCCCTTTCTGTCTCTCATTAGAAAACAAACAGGCCAGCAAGGACAACACAGAGAAATGCTATCTTGAAAAACCATAAAAAAGTAAAAAGAAAACAAACAGATTTCTAAAGAAATATAATATAATATGATACTATATGACATAATAGTAAAACAAAACATAGCATATCATAAAAAGACAAAACAAATAGAAGACCCAAGAAAAGCCACCAGAAACACAGAAACAGACATCCCTAGCACACTGGGAATCCCATAAAAACACTAAGCTGGATGTTATAATATATACACAAAGGATATGGAGGGTAAATAGAGAGAAAGATATATAACTACAATTGAGCATTTGTCTCTGCCAGGCCTTGCCTGTCTCCCTATTCCCTCGCTTTGCTTGCAAACAGATTGCATTCCTAAAGATAGCCCCCAGTAGTCTCTTTCCTTATTTGGCCACTTCCTCCGCCTGAGGCTGTCTACCAAGCTCCAGCTACCAAAGTATTAAAGTCCAGCAATCAGAAGACCCCTTTGGCTGACCCAATTAACATGCCATATTAAAATGAAACACTTCATCCTAGCACAGGGTTTCCCAACTGCCATTTGCCTATAGACCACATTTGTCTCCACTCTATCCAGAGGCAGTTCTTTGTTTCTTCAGGACAAAAACCCTTACTCCTCTCCCTTGTTCCTTTCTCTTTCTCCCTAGTCCTCTATCTCCAGTCTTTGTCCCTTATCCATGCCCTCTGTCCCTCTGTGGCAAGTATATCTGCATTGTGCTGAGAACTTGGTTTTGGAGTGTCTTGAGGCTACCTCGAGGTTCCCTGCTAAAAGAAGGGAAGAATAAATTAAAAATAAAAAAAAGTTAAAAGGAAGCCGTGACATGACATTATAGGACAAGGAATTTTTAAAGATGCCATTGAGCTTGTTTTCTGTTGGCCGTCTACTGCTTACATGCAGCCTGCCTTTCAGAGTAATTTGTTTCCCAAGTGAGACTCCCTTGGAGAAAACTAAATTTTCACTTGTCAGTGGTTATCAATTTTAGACAGCTTCTGAGTTAGGGATGGGGTCGGTCATGTGTCCACTTCTCCTTTCAGCTCTAGGGCATTATCTGCTTCAGGCTTGTGCGGGCCCTGTGTATGCTGCCTCAGTCTCTGTGAGTTCATGTTTTCATTGGTTCTGTTAATTTAGAAGGTCATATTTTCTTGTTGCTCTCCATGCTCTTTGCCTCTTGCATTCTTTCTGCCTCTACTGCACTAAGGAAGCTTCTCTGATCATGGCTGAGCGAATCACTGATACATGATTACAGTAAAATGTCATCAGGAGTCATTTTATTGCTGCGTTCTTTTAGTAGAACAGCAATATTTGGTTTTACACTAGGTCCCTCGGCCAATTAGTCTCAGGCTCCTATGCACTCAAGGTTTGTTGAGTATGTTTTCCATATTGTGGAATGGGCTTTAATTCAAACCAGATACTGGTTTGCTATTCTCTCAAACTTTGTGCCACCACTGCACTAGAATATCTTGCAGGAAGAACACCATTGTAGATGAGAGGGTTAGTGCTATGTACTTACTTAGCACAGCCTCGTTGAGCTCCATCAGTTGGGAATGGTGTGTATTCAGTTTAATTCATTTCTGGAAAGTCATCAATTTTTTTTATTTGGCTTTATCCAAATCCGCAGTGAGTTGTTCAATATCCATGAATTTGTAAGTTTTGAATTGTTTCTATTATTGTTCATATCCAGCCTTAACTTGTTGTGGTCAGATAGGATGCAGGGTGCTATTTCTGTTTTCTTAGATTGGTTCAAACTTGCTTTGTATCCAAGTATGTGATCGGTTTTGGAGAAATTTTCACGAGAGTCTCGAGAAGATATATTCTTTAGTGTTCAGACGAAATGATCTGTAAATATCTGCTAAGTCTACTTGTTTTTTTTTATGTCAGCTTGCTGAATGACCTGTCTACTGGCAAGAGTGGAGTTTTGAAATTTCCCACTGTCAGTGTATGAGGGTCAGTATGTGATTTAACCTGTGTTTCTTTTACAAACTTGATTGTCTTTGTGTATGGTGAATATATGCTTAGAACTGCAATGTTCTCTTGGACATTTTTGTCCTCTTTTGTATATGTAGTGTCCTTTTCATTTGGTTTTATTCTTAGGTTCATTTGTTTGGAATATCTTTTTCCATTCTTTTACTGTAATGTGATGTCTGTTCTTGATGTGAAGGTGAATTCTTAGATGCAACAGAAGAATGGATCCTATTTTCATTTCTGTGGGACCATTGATATTGAGAGTTATCAATGAACAGTATTCGTTGATCTGTCTATCTATCTATCTATCTATCTATCTATCTATCTATCTATCTATCTATCTATCTGTTTGTGTGCTTTCTTGTAGGGGTTTCTTCTTCGATCCTGAAGGTTTGGCTACCTATGGTTCTGTCTAAAATATATTCTAGGTTATGAGAACAGTCACTTAGGAGTAGAAATGGCCTAGGAGGGGATATTGAGAGGGTCCACAGGAAGAAAGAAAGCAGGGCATTCCACCAGGATCTGCTTAGTCCCCTAGGAATGGTTGCAGAGAGTGAGAGGCCCCAACAGGTAGTCAGTTACAGATCTGGGGATGAGACTGGGTTTGAATTTGGAGGAGAGGAGGAAGAGTAAAGATATGAAGCTCATCTACCTGCTTTGTGAACCTACTTGCTTTTCTGTTAGGCTTGACTGATGGGTTTCCAGGGAATTACTGCTTAAGCTAAGGGTAGGCATAAGAGGCTGAATGGAGAGGAAGTTTGGAAGAAAAGATCTGTATGATCTACTAGAGATAGGGACATCTATAGCTGGTGGTTTTCTACAGAGTTGGGGGTGAGACTAGGAGACTGGAACTGGAGAGGAAGAGGAAGAGGTGATTTTCTGCAGCTTGTCTACTTGTTTCTCTGGTTGAAGTTAAAGATTTGTGCATTCATGGATCTCATGTATATGGGTGCTTTGTCAGCATGTATGTCTGCACACCAGAACATCCTATTGTAGCCCATCAGACTAGAGTTATCAGAGGTTGTGAGCTACCATAATTAGACTAGATTTATCAGAGGTTGTGAGCTGGGAATTGAACTCAGGAGCTCTGGAAGAGAAATCTGTGCTCTTAATCACTGAGCAACCCCCCAGCTCACTCCCTCCCTCTCTCCCTCCCTCCCCTCCTCCCTTCCTTTCTTCTTTCTTTATTCCAAGAGCTTTAGACATACCAGAGGAGTTCTCTATCACTGAGTTATATCTCTATTCTCCAAAAAAGTTTATTTTTTCAGACAAGGAATCACTCGGAAACCTTGGTTGGCCAGCACTCTCTTTGAAGAACAAGGTGAGTAGCCTTGACTTCATAAGGAACTGCTTGCCTCTGCTTCCCAAGTGACTGGGTTAAAGGCATATACCTCCATTTTCTGCTTCCCCAATTTTAAAAATAATTTTAAATTATTTATTTATGTATTCACTAGTGTGTGTGTGCACGCACGTGTGCACATGTGGTGGTCAGTCAACATGTGAGAATCAGTTGTCTTCTTTCTGACTGGTTGGTCCTGGGTACTGAACTCAGGATGTAGGACTTAATAGTAAGTGCCTTTATCTGCTCAACCATTTCAGCAGAGCCTCCATCCCTAAATATGTATCACTTCCATGTGTATGTCAGCCTACCTGTAAGCTCTTACATGGCCATGACAAAGAAGCCACTATGTTAGAACTGACTCCCCCCCCCATCCCCTCATCCTACTTTGGAGAGAACACAAAGTAAGTCCGGGGCCATGTTGTGGTTCTTCCTGGCTTTCCCACCAGGCAGCTGTTGCAGGGACTACCTGCCCATCCTGGGAGTTAGACTGTAGAGTGGAGAGTTTATATAGAAGCAGACTCTTTTCAAGAGTCTTATAACAAGCTTCTAAAGTAGAATTAAGTTCCATTTTAAGTAGATTTTTCTTTCCAGTGCTCAGACTATTGTGATAATACCATCTTGACTGTTAGTATTGTCAATTTGGAAATAAAATAAAATGGTTGATTTTTTTTAGCTTTTATGTTTCCAGTATTTTTAATACTTCTACTTACCTTGCCAGTTAGTGGAGAATCAAAAAGGTATATGTTATCTCTTACTCTGTAGTGGTGGCTAGCAGCCAGAGTTTTTCCATTTAAAGGCAGCCTGCCAGCTATTTGGAAAGATTTGATCTATTCTAAAAGAGGGGAAGATGAGACCATGTAGGATAACTGCTTGTGGCAAGAACTGAAGACATTTCTTACTCAGTCAGTTTTCTGTTAACAGCAATAATGCTTAAGCAGCTGACTTCTCTCAAGTGGAGAAGTCAAAAGGGCAAGATTTTCTACAGTCTCAGTGCAATTCATCACAGCAGTCGGTCTATCAATCATCCATCCTTTATGAGCAGCATGTGGCAGACACTGTAGCCGATCCCAAGCATAAAGACATGTCTTTTTATATAACTTCTCAATCTTAAGAAAACCAGCCTGGACCACAGAATGGGCTCAGATGCTCCTGATAATCTGTGTCTATAGGTGCTATAAAGAGCGGTCTAGACTCATCTCCATAAGCCTTGGAATATAGGGATACCTTCATCTTACAACTGAAGAAATTAAGATTTCACTTAGTTACATAGCTAACATTTCAATTGTGCTGCCTGTTTCTGGGATTGCTACAATGCAATAATGCAGTTCATAGCTCTTGGCAGACATATGAATAAGATTTGACCAGAAAAGTCAATAAAAGAATTCTCTGTTCTTCAATTTCATCCCATGTTTTGTTTTCAGAGAAATCTGGACATAAAAACAACTATGTTGCTAATTGCCAGGAGAATCGTAAATAGCTTTGATTATAGGCACATAAGTAGGAAACAATGTCAAGAATAAAATGAAGTGTAGAGAGTCTGAGTTGTAAAGCCTGCATTCTGTCTCAGTGCTTAATAAACCTTAGTGGGGATGAGAATCACCTAGAAAACTTTATTTTGTTCTGTCACTTAAAATTAGTTTTGCTTCCTCTTTTCTGATGTTCCCTGAACACAGTAGATGCAGGAGCTATGCTGCTTGTAGTCATTGTCAGTAAGACCCACCTGATTCATTGACATTTGCATTGTGTACAAATAGCAAAGAATGTCCAAATGAAGGAATGCGAGTAAAATGTCTCAAAAATACTACTGAATTTGTTTTTTGTTCACTGTCTACTACTGACCACGGGTCTACCCTGAAGTGTAACTAATATATCCAAGTGGAGAAAACCAATGTTTTCTTTGCAAGTAGGTGTCACTTGAGGAGAGCTTCTTGGTTAGGGATAAGAGACTGTGTTCTATTTTCCCTGTCAGAACTGGAACCCTGTCTGGACTGAACCTGTATAGGTCCTGTGAGTGCTACCAATCTCTAACAGTTTATATGTGCCTCAATCCTGTGTCTAGAAAACATTGTTTTCTTGGATTCATCAATGTTCTCTGTCTCTTAGAATCCTTTGATCTCCTCTTCCACAGAGTTTCCTGAGCCCTAATGGGAGGATTTAATGAATTCATCAAGGTATTATTTCAATTTTTTTTCTAAATTTGTTAACATTTTGTGTGTGCCCATCTGTACATACCAGCATGCAGTCTGTTTCAGAGAAATTTGTTTGTGCTTCTGGGTAGAGTGGATATGGAGCAAAGGATGGGAGAAGAAGGGAGCACTTCACCAATCAAAAATGAATTTCAAACAAAGCAGGTTTGGGTCTTATGCAACTGGAGCTAGACCTGTGAGGGTGAAGGTGGATGTAGGTGAGGTGAAGAATGGGAAAGGGAAGAAATGAGTTACCAGGTAAAGGCAACTCCAGAACAAACCTTGTGCTTGCGGTGCAGCTCTAAAATTATGCCCGCGGGTGTGGAGATGGCCACACATTTGGAAGTAGTAGGGCAGATGGAAAAGTGACTTACCATTTGAAGGTGGCTTGCCAAGAAAAGTTAGCAAAAGCCAATCCAAGAACTAGGCTTATGGGTATCTGAATGGTGGCTGGCAGTGGGCACTATAGCATTTCTTTTCTAAAGCGAATACTCACATATTTAATCAATAAAAATTATTTTGAGATTTCACAAAGTAGTTGGTACTGCACTGGGAATAATGTCTGCTTCGTACAGCACTGTGCTGTTGGTTACCCAGAAAGTACTCAGCTCCTCAGCAATTTGCTGATGATAGGAAGAGAACCCTTGATGACCACACATGAGCATTTTACTTTTCCTCTGGGTAAACACAGAGACATGAAAGCACTTTGCATCATAGGGGAAAACCTTTTAAAGAGTTTAACACAAAGTCACTGAATTCCTTTTAGTAAAGCATCTATTAACATATAGCCCAATAGCCAACACTCCTTTTAATAATCCTGCATTGTTGCAAAATATAATTTATATTTAGGTGTTTACCTTGCCCTTATTCATTTACCAGAGTCCTTTATCCAATATCTTTGAGCTTCAGAAAGCCTAATGATTTTTGAAGGTTATATCTTAGTCTATGTTAAGTGACCTTGAAAGAATTACCTTGTGTCTTTCTAGATACCAATAATAGGAGTGTGGCAGGAAGAGGCTGTCTTCCTGAAGGAACAAGTGGCAAAATGATTTTAAAGCATGGGTTCCTCAATGAACAAACTGAACAAGCTTCAGTGGATGTCTTGCTATTTATATTGCTTTTGTGCCTGTGGTGCATTGAACAGGAGATGTAGAACACCTTAACAGGGAAGCATGGAGAGCCGACGTGTCTCACTGGTAAATCTAAGAAGGAAGAGGTCCTTTTATGTTTATATTCAGTAAGGTAAAAAAAAAAACTGAGAAAGACTCCAAGCATCAACAGTAATTCATCATTGACCTGTTTTGTATTCATAACTTTTCAATGATAGCATGTTGCTTTAATACAGTATTGATTCACCCAAGAAATGTTGCTCTATTACTTTTGTAGACTGTTGAATTAGGTTAAAGGACATTGTTCTGCTTTTAAAATGGAGACTGAAATTTTTATAAAGTTATTTCCCTTATAATTTTTCAAAGGTCACTGGCTGAAAAGTTGACTTTTTTAAACTATAAGAATTAATTTTATTCTGAAACATTCCCATAACAACAAAATGTTGCAGACATTTAGCAGTAAGAGAGTGGGGAAGGTCTCTGCTCATCTGCCATTGCTTCAACCCTCAGTACACATAGCATTAATAAAAATAAAGGGTGTGAAGTAATGACTTGGTAGATAGAAAGGGGTGTCTGAGTGTTCATGGCAAGGGAGGATACAAAGGCTTTAATGGAGTCTTGGGAAAAGGATCAATGAAATCAATGCTTAGTCTATTACAAATGGGACACAGTTGGTTTCAGCAACACAAAACAAGTGAATCTCTCAGTCTGCTATATACCCATGCAATCAGCACTAGCAAGCTCATGCTACTCTAGTGCATTATAAGCCTGCCTTCTTTTCTTACGGTGATAATAATGAGCTAGAAAAGGTCAATAACAGTCCATTGCTCGAGTCTCCTCTGTTCTCTAGAAGCAACCATGATTTTTTTAATCCGTTGAGTACAATCCAAGATGGAAGAAAGCTAAACTGTTATGGTGGTGGGTGGTTGAAAGAAAAGCAAAGGCAGATGGATGCCCATGAAATATGGAAGATACTCACACAGTTCTCAGAATGTTAATCATTTCTGCATTGCAATTCTCTCTCATCTGAATGTGTGAACATACATACATATATACATCATATTCATGTACACATGCACACACATATACATATACACTTGTGCAAACACATATATACATCTATTCAAAGCAATTCCATTATTTAATTCATTTTTATTGTATGTGTGTGTGTGTGCACGCGTGCACGCATGAAAGTGTGCCAACATGTTCCTTCAGACACATATTACACATGTTCACCAATCATACCTGTGGAAGTCAGAGAACAGCTTTTGGGAATCAGTTCTTTTCTTTCACTATGCCAGCAATGGGGATTAGATGCATGTTATCAGCTTTGGCATCAAATGCCTTTTGCTGATAAGTCACTGTGCTGGTCCTATAAATGTAATTCTTGGTGGCTAGATGACATTTTTGGATACTTTCCTTGCCTGACCACAAACATGATGCCATATTTATAAAGCAAACATACTTTTTCTTAAAGGGATACCTGCTCAATCCAAGGAGTAGCAATATTTATTTTCTTTTTAAAACCTCAGATTTTTTTTTCATTTTTAGAAAACAATTTCCTAAAGCTCATCAAGTGTGCTTTATTAGCTATTTTTCTGTTGCTTAGAAAAAACATTGTGACTACAAGCAACTTATGGAAGAGTTTATTTTGGCTTATGGTTCCAAGAGTCCATCATGGTGGGGGCGCATGAGAGCAAGTGGCAGGCACGTGGTCAGAAGCAGGAAGCGCCTGAAAACAAAAGCTCAAACAGGAAATAACACTAGACTATAAACACTCAAAGCCTGTTCCTAGTAGTGTACTTCCTAAAACAAGAGTCAGCCTTCCAAGGTTCAACAGTTTTCTCAGACAGTGCCACCATCTGGGCACCAAGTATTCAAATATTTGAGCCTACTGGGATATCTCACATTCAGACTCCACATGTAGTGTTTGGGGATCGATTGCCAAACTCTGGTGCCACCACCAAAGCCTCTGAGGCTACCAAGTTATCCTCACAAAGTGGCCCAAGTCTTCCCCATGGACTGTTGTCCATTCTTCTTTTTGTTACTTTCTCCAGTATTGTTGTTGTCACTCGAAGTGATGGATCAAGGCAGTGTAAACATGGATCTTGTGTGAATTAAATATGGACAGTTAAGTAGAGGAGACTCTCCATGTTCCTGTGTATTTCAACTGCTCAGGAAGTCTATTCTGTACCTAAGATCATCTTGGTGATGCAAATGATTTAAGAACTTCATTTTGCAAAGACAAAAATGTCTTGTTCTCATATTTCATTAGCTTATATTAATTTTATAAAATAATGAGTTTATTATGACATTTTCTAGTGTGTAAGTCTGTGTGTGAGGCAGTATGCATTCACATATGTATATATTCATGTATGTGTGTTTAGTGTGTGGAGGCCAAAAGAGAAAATTGAGTGTAATTATTTTATGAGTCATTTGCCTTTTTTTATTAAAATAGGGTTCCTCGCTGAGTCTAGAGGTTTGCTGCTTAGGTAAGGAGGGTCAGTCAGAAAGCTTTAGGCATCTTTTGGTCTCACTTCTTTATTCCTAGGGTTTCAAATGAATGTCACAGCACTTGGACCTTTGCATGAGTCCTGGAAAAGAGACTCAGTCATTGCAAGTAGTTTAACACCTAAGCAAACTGTATAGCCCTCATTGTGATAATTTCATATCTATGTATATACTTGTCAATCTATCTATCTATCTATCTATCTATCTATCTATCTATCTATCTATCTATCTATCATCTATCTATCTATCTATCTATCTATCATCTATCTATCTATCTAATACCTGAGCAAACTGTATAGCCCTCATTTTGGCAGGTTCATGTCTACCTATATCTTTATCTATCTAATTATCTATCTGTATAATGCATACCATACATTGGTCATTGATCTTATTAACTTCTCATTATCCTTTCTCATGCCCCTCTTTCCTTCCTGTTCCCATTTCAAAATAGGTCTCCAATAGCTCAGGAATAAAGTTTAAAATGGTAAATTAAATTGTATCAAGCTGAAAAGCTTCTCCACAGCAAAATAAATTATCAACAAAGGAAATAAAACCTGCAAAATGGAAGAACATCTTTGCTAGATATTTATCTGATAAAACATTATCATCCTGAATATGGAACTCAATTTAATAACAAAAAAGATATAATCTAGTCAATAAGTGAGTATATGAACTGGACAGACACTTTTCAAAACAAGTACAAATTAGGGCAAGATCAATGGCGCAGTGGATAAGAGTACTTACTGCAGTTACAAAGGATCTCTGTTCAGTTCCCAGAAAACACATAGTGATTCACAACCTTCTTCAGCTTCAGTTTTGGGGACCTGATGCCCCCTTCTTACTCTGTAGGACCAAGAGATGCACATGGTGCAATACATACATGAAAGAAAGCATTCATATACATATAATAAAGATAAATCTTAATATATTATTTTAAATTGGCAATAAAGATATAAAAAATATTCAACACTAGTTATCAGGTAAGTGCTAATCTCACCCTAGTCAGAATGTCTATCATTCAATAAATCCAAACAACAAATGCTGTAATGATATGGAAAATGCCAAACAATGAAATACCATAAGATTTGGCTATTCGTCTCCAATCAAAAATCAGCATACTGTAGAATCAGTTGCATATCGCAGTTTTCTGCACCACTGTTCACAGTAGTCAAGTTATGGAATCAGCCAGCATCCCATTAGTGGATGAATGCATAAAATAACTGTGATTGCTATATAAACAATGGAGTATTATTCAGCCACAAATAAAAATCCCTCTCTCGGCTCAACATCAGCACCATTGATGGGCTCTGCCCTCCATTCTGGTGGAATTCTCCTGCTCAGGTGCAGTTTTGCCAGTTGACAAGTGGTTGAATGACCTTCCTGCCAGCTGGACTACATCATCTCTTGTATTTTGTTCCCCTAAGACCCATTCTGACTTTCAAGTCCTCCCACCTCATCATCTTCCCTGTGTCAAGCCTTTCTCCCAAGCTCTGGCAGACTTTATAACCTAGGCACAGTCCACAACAGTTGGCAGAAAAGGTGTAGACCACAGCAGTCAGAAAAACTGATCACACCAGTCAAAAGAAGAGAGACCCCCAACTGATACACCAAAGGCCAAGCTACCAACCAGAAAGCCAATCCCCAACTTGGAAAGTGACTCTCTACTGGATCAGACGTCATATTGACCACTAGAAATCCAGGCTATAAAAACTGGAAGATAAAAAAGTAACAGAAATAAAGGAATAAAACAGCCATCCCACAAAGAAAAACTCAAAAATGAGGACTTAGACCTATAATCATCCCAACCCCAAATGCCTAAAAGCTAGTGTATGAATACAAGCAACAAAAACCAGGGATATATGTCATCACCAGATCTCTATGACAACAAGATCTGAATATTCCAAGGCAGATGAATCACAAATAAGGACCTTAAAAAAAAGTTTATAAAGATGGTAGAGAATCCTTAAAGAGGAAAAATTTTAAAATCCTTTAAAGAAACTGAGAAAAAGACAACTAAAAACATGGAGGAAATCAATAGATCTCTTAAAGAATGTCAATAAAAGCAAGAACAACCAAACAATTAAAGGAAACTATTCAAGATCTGAAGCTTGAAATAGAAGCAATAAACACACACACACACACACACACACACACACACACACACACACAATGAGGGAATCCTGGAAATGTAAAAATCTGGAAAAGTAAGAAGCTATAGACATAAGCCATTGCAAACAGAATTTAAAAGTTGAAAAAAAAAAGAATCTCAGGTGTTGAAGATATGATAGAAGAAATAGATTGATTGGTCAAAGAAAATGTTAAATCTAAAAAACTTCCAGCACAAAAGTCCCAGGATATCTGGGACACCATGAAAAGAGCAAATTTAAGAATAATAGAAATAGAAGAATGAGGAAATCCTAGTCAAAAACAGAGAATATATTTAACAAAAACATAAAAGAAAAATTTTCTAACTTAAAGGACATGGCTATGATGATTTAAGATCCCACCCGTTTTTGAGGAATTGACTGTGACCATTAATCATTCGTAATCAACCCCCTTTAAATGAAAACAAACATTCATAAACAATCATTTTGGGAATTTGGGCACAGTTTTCTCCAAACTGCTTCCTGCTGTTTGTTGGGCAAAGTATTTTGAGGGTTCATAGAGACCTTTGTGGAGTCTTGTTCAGTCAAGCCACATTAGCCTGGAATGAATCCACAGGTTCTCATCTTCGGTTGTAACAAAAGCAGAACCTCTTTTCCCAAATTAAATATCCATAGACTCAAATTTGAAGTCAAGATACCTTTAAAATATATATGTGGTGTAGGAGGGTCCTTCTGTATTTGGGTTCCTTTTATTGGTTAATAAAGAAACTGCCTTGGCCTTTTGATAGGGCAGGACTTAGATAGACAGGGAAAGAGAACAGGATACTGGGAAGGGGACAGAGTTAGAGAGAGCCGCCCGCCATGAAGCTCCCAGGTCAGACACGCTGAATCCACCTGGGCACCATTTTTTAAGAAGAGAATGTTCTTTTGTTTCTCGGCCACCCAGACCCTATAATCACACAGAATCTATGTTAATTCTAATAGTTTGGCCTATTAGCTCAGTAATAATATTAATAATTCTTATTAACTAACATATCTTTTTTTTTCGAGACAAAGTTTCTCTGTAGCTTTGGAGCCTGTCCTGGAACTAGCTCTTGTAGACCAGGCTGGTCTCGAACTAACAAAGATCCACCTGCCTCTGCCTCCCAAGTGCTTGGATTAAAGGTGTTTGCCACCACCGCCCGGCTTAACTAACATATCTTAAATTAACCTATTTCTATTAATCTGTGTATCAACATGAGGTTGTGGCCTACCATTAAGGTTCTGGTGTGTTCCTCTCCTTTGTCAGTTACATAGCGTCTCCCTGATTCTGCCTACATTCTCCCTATATCTCTCCAGTCTGACTATATTCTGGCCTGCCTATTTTTATTATCATTGATTAATTGATTAATGGTAATAAAAATATTGATAGCATACAGAGGGGAATCCCACGTCACGCTTAGTGTGTGCATGTGTGTGTATGCACACATGCAAGCATGGGTACCCACACTCACATAATCTCAAATGCAGGAAGTCTTTGATGCTGTTGTTCTGGAGAAAACCTGGAATGTAAGTCTAGTGAAAACCAATCTGTTTTGGATGAAGCAGTCTAGGTTGTAACTGTGTGAGATGTGAGAAATGGTGAGTTTGAACTCCTGTGTTAGGTCAGCTAATGAATCATCACTTGAATCATCACTCCATCTTCTAGACAGTTTCCTCATTATCACATTCCCCCTTTTATCTTTAGCAATGATTTTGCCTTAAAGGCTATTATTTGTGGTGTTACCGTTGTCTCCACTTTATTCCTTGTTTATCATTTGAAAGACTTGTTTTCCTTTTAAATTTTAATTTACTGTTATATTGTTTTCTTTTTAGGGCTTATTTTGTAGAAAGCTTTTTAGAAAGAATATGATTTGGTATATTTATAGAAGCTTTACTTTCTTATAGTAAATGTTTTTCCAATGCTCTGAAAGCTGCAAACAAGACCATAGAATACCCATATTTCTTTTTTTATATTATAGGAAGTTATATGAGTATGTATGTTAAACAATATAATTTCCATATATTAACTGGATATTTGGAAAGTATAAATCAACTGTGAAAGTTTATTTAACTTTATTTCACCTTTAAAATTAATATCAGAACAAAATCATACTCTTTTGGTTTTTCAAGACAGAATTTCTCTGTAGCTTTGGAGCTTGTCCTGGAACTAGCTCTTGTAGACAAGGCTGGCCTTGAACTCACAGAGATCTGCCTGCCTCTGCCTCCCAAGTGCTGGGATTAAAGATGTATACCATCACCACCTGGCAAAAATCACAAGGTTTTGATACCTGGCCAAACTCCAGGCAAATTCTGACTCCATTGTGTTCAGGCTAAGCCTCAGCTTTCCTAGCTCAGAAGTGGGGATAATCTAGCACATGCTGCTTAAGACGATTAGATATAGCAAAATGTAGAGAAGAGTTTGTGTGAGCCTCTGTGATCTCAGAAGCAAGAAATTGTGAGAATATAGTAGAAAACAAAATGACCTTGAAATCTACGTGAATTGAGGATAAGATATCAATCAAGCTACAAGGATTTGAAAATGTGGAGGAAGGGAATATGCTCCAAAAGTTAGGTCTCATTGGACAAGATAAAGCAACTGGCCAAGGATAATGAAAGGGCTTATTATAGACCACCTCTGATAGCATTTATCAAGTTCTGAAGACACTGAAGCGCACACTTCTTTTTTTTTCTGAAAGACTATTATATTGTCATTGTTGCCATTAAAGGACTTAGTAAGGATTCCAGTAACCCAGGGACCCAGTAAAGATACATGAGATATATGGGATCATATCAGTCAGCTTTTTGTTCTTAGCCACCACTTAGATCTACCTAAGTCAATTGTAAACACTCATGAAACCTCTCATTTTCTCTCCATATTATCTATATGTGCCTATGTTTAATGCTGGTTATAGGGTATCAAATGATCTTAACAGTTCTTGTTTGCCATTTTTCCTCTCTCTCTCTTTCTTTCTTCTCTCTCTTTGTCTCTCTCTGTGTCTTTTTCTCTTTTTTATGTTTGTTTAGGTTTTTAACATAATGTTTTAATTTTTCTTTAGGAATTCAACAACATGCACCCAATCTTGTTCATTTTCCAGTCCCTCCACATCCACCTGTCACTCCTATAGCATCCTCAACAAAAGAAAATTTGAAAAATTAATTAAAATCAAATCAAAACAAATGAACAAAACCACTTTGTTCCTCTACCTGTCTTTCCCACCTCTTCAACACCTCTTCATCCCTGTTAGTGGCACTAGGAGATATGATGTGTCACACAGTAGACCCTTTTGTCCACTCAAATATTCATTTATTAAATATTTAATAAATATTCATTTATTAAAACATTTATTTGCAAACATTCATCACAATGAGGTTTTGGTCTGGTTCAAGGCCTCTGGCTTCTGGTACACCACCAATACTGGATCCTCACTGAAATTCCTCTTGGCTATTCTTCTGTTGCCTGAGTCATGGAGACCCACAGTATCAGTCCCTGCATGCATCTGGCAGGTCATAGTCTGGGTAGATGTTGGGGTAAACCAACTCAAAGCCCTGGTCAGTCTGGGTTGCTGGAACTGCCCATGGCAGTAGGACCAGCTCTTCCACATCCATGGTGAAGGGCAGGGCCAGCTCTCCTGAGTGTTGGGCCAGTTCACTCATAAGGGGCAGAGTCAGCTCTTCTGCTGCAGTAGCCAGGGTCAGCGTTCCCAGGACCAGTGCAGGCCAGTGCTGGCTCAGCACCGCTCTCAGATTTCGAAACACATGGTTCGTGTGGTAACTTGGGCCACAGAGACCAACACAGACACCAGCTGCAGCAAGACTATGGACCTAAATATGGCCTTCAGCAGCAGCCCTTGTCCCGACGTCACCATGGCTCCAGTGGCAATACAATGTTGTATTTGGTGCTTCTTTCATTCTCTTCTTCCACGTTATTTTTTTCTTTTTGCTTCTGCAATTTTTCCAATGTTGCTGCAAATGAACCTGAACTTTGGGTTCAGGTGATCTTCCCCATAGCACCACCCTGAGAAGTTATGACTATACAGTGTGATTTACAAAAGCAATAGAGATTTATATGAGCAAATCCAACTTGATAATCTCTGTGTATAAATCTCTGTCTCTCCCTCCCCCTCTCCCTACTTTGTGTGTGTACAGTGTAGGTATGTGCTGAATGCAGGTGCACACACAAGTGACCAGAAGTGAGAGGGAGCTGTTGGTATCCTACTTTATTACCCTACTTAATTACCTCGAGACAGTGTCTAGCAAGCCCTAGCTATTCTCTGCTCCCTGCTGGTGTGGAGGAAGACTCACATAGCCACACCTGGCTTGCTATGAGAGCTTTTAGGGATTTGAACCTAGCGATCTGAACTCATCATTTAAAATAGCCCACCCAGTAGTTACATGGCATTGGCCACCCACTCAGTCACTCCTGCCCTCATATATTTTACCTTGTTGATAGCTTTTAAAATTTCATTCTTAAGTATTTGTGTATTATTGTTGTATGCTTGAACTAAAATGTCTGTATCAACATGTAAATCTTGTGTGTCATGTTAGATAGAACCCATTGCTTTCTGACCTGAACGTTTGCTTACTAGTGTCATTTGCTTTGGGACAGTAGTTAATGTCAGAGTAGGGAATCTAAGACATCAGAAAGGAGGCTGTATTCCTTTCCAAGTTTTCTTCTGTTGTCAGTTTGGAGAATTTGAAGGTGTGCTGTGGTCATCACCGAACTGGTTTGCTTTTGTAGACTTTACAGTCATCATCCCATCAACATGGAAGTTTGTATATTTTTAATATTGGCTTCAGTGCTCATTAATTCTGCTTACTGTGTTAAAGGGTATGTCTGTCTATTTTAGAGATCATAGCCATTATCTTCCAGGTATTATCTACTATGGTTACAAGTAAATCAATCAAGGATAAGCCTTCAAGGTCTTGCAAAAATTATCCACTTATTTATTATTATTATTATTTCTTATAAAAAGTGCTATACAAAATAAGCATACGTGTTAATGGATCATCTTCTGAAAAACAGAAATTCACAAATATTTATTAGTACTCCAACACTAAGTATCATGAAGTACTGCTTTCCAACCTAGGGATTCATCAATATTTAATGTATCTTTTATAAAATACTTTTGCAAATCTATTGCTTCTCATACAAAAGAAATGTTTTCTTGTTTGCAGATAATAGTCTCTGGTTCTGCATTAGTGAGTTTAGTAGCAAGCACAGTGAAAGGGGGCAGTAAGAGCAAGGTTAGCTGTGTTTTATGAATTATATATTCTCTATATAATCAATATCAAATTAATAATTACATATGAAAGATGATGTTAATTTTTACAACATCAAAGATATAAGGCTAACATCTGAATGATGGATCAAAGAACAAGAGGTATTGCCCAAGTGCATCTCTTTCTTCTTTTAGCTAATCAGAAGTTATTAAGATAGGATGATGAATTCAAACCATAGTTGCATCATTAATTATTTAAAAAGTTTACACAGTTGTATTCTTTTCTGTTGAGAGCTGTTAATGGCTCATGGGACTTAAAAGTCTAAGCATCACTCCCAAAAAGACTTTGACTTTGGGAAAAACATCTTTATAAACCTTTCACAAATGCTGAACTGAGAAAATGAATATCTGATTTTCAATGGCAGTAATGCTTTGGCAGTAAAATTTTGCATTGCTTGAAGGAAATTTCCAACCCAAGGAAGTTAGCTACACCTACAAAAACACAGCAAAACCCCCAAAAGGGGAACACACACACAATAGCACCACCACTACCACCAAAATAAAAATAACTGGAACTAATGATCACTGCTTATTAATATCTCTTAATATCAATGGTCTCAATTCACCTATAAAAAGACACAGGCTAACAGAATAGATATGAAAACAGGCTCCATCCTTATGCTGCTTACAAGAAACACACCTCAACTTCAAAGACAGACATTACCTCAGAGTAAAGGTTTGGGAAAAGATTTTTCAATCAAATGGACCAAGAAACAAGATAGTGTAGCTATCATAATATCTAGCCAGATAGACTTCAAACTATAATTAATCAAAATAAATGAAGAAGGATATTTCATATTCAACACAGGAAAAATCCATCAATATGAAGTCTCAATTCTGAATATCTATGTCCTAAATATAATGGCAACCACATTTGTAAAGGAAACATTATGAAAGCATAAATCACACATCAAACCCCACACAGTAATAGTCAGAGATTTTAACACCCCACTCTAACCTCTGGACAGGACTATCAGAAAGAAACTTAACAGCGAAATAAAGGAACTAACAAATGTTATGACTTAATTGGGTTAAAAGACAATCTATAGAAAATTCCACACAAACACAAAAGAATATACCCTCTTGTGAGCTATAAGCTTAATGTTCTTTGTTTATGGCTAGGGTCCACTAATGAGTGAGTACATACCATAATCATCTTTTTGGGTTTGGGATATCTCACTAAGGATAGTGTTTTCTATTTCCATCCATTTGCATGCAAATTTAAGGATGTCATTTTTTTTTACCACTGATTAGTATTCTAATGTGTATATATTCCACACTTTCTTGATTCATTCTTCCATTGAGGGGTACCTAGGTTGTTTCCAGGTTCTGGCTATTACAAATAATGCTGCTATGAACATAGTTGCACAAATGATTTTGTAGTATGATTGGGCATCTCTTGGGTATATTCCCAAGAGTGGTATTCTGGATCCTGAGGTAGGTTGATTCCCAATTTCCTGAGAAACCTCCACACTGATTTCCAAAGTGGTTGCACAAGTTTGCATTCCCACCAGCAATGGATGAGT
>PVIU01005373.1:0-76901 GCA_004026605.1 Ondatra zibethicus | reverse complement strand
GCTAGGTACTTGGGCAGCAGAGGAGAAGGGGCCTGATCTAGACTTGTCCCATAGTCACATTGATGAATATCTTGTTCATCACCATAGAAATTTCATCCAATGGATGGAGATAGAGACAGAGACCCACATTCACATCAGAGCAATGGACTGAGCTCCCAAGGTCCAGTTGAAGAGCAGGTGGGAGAACATGAGCAAGGAAATCGGGACCTGGAGAGGCTGGTCCACCAACCGTGACAGTGTGCCTGATCTAATGGGAGCTCACCAAATCCAGCTGGACCAGGACTGAATGAGCATATGATGAAACCGGAATCTCTGAATCTGGCTGTCAATGGGGGCTGACTGAGAAGCCAATGATAATGGCACTGGGACCTATCTCTTCTGCATGTATTAGCTTTTTGGGAATCTAGTCTATATGGATACACACCTTCCTAGGCCAGGATGGAGGGGGAATGGCCTTGGGCTTCCCACAGGGCAGGGAATCCTGCCCCCTCTTAAAGAAGCAGGGGGAGGGAGTAGGGTTAGCGGGGGAGCAGGAGGGGACTGGGGAAGGGGAGGAAGCGTAAATTTTTTGAATGAAACATAAAAGAATATATATATATATATATATATATATATATATATATGAATATACCCTCTTTTCAGCACCTCATGGACCTTCTCTAAAACTGACCACATACTTAATAACAAAGCAAACCTCTTGTGTCAACAGATACAAGAAAATTGAAATAACCCCATGTATATTATCATTTCACCATGGCTTAAAGTTAGAATTCAACAGCAACACTAATAGCAGAAATCCCTCAAACTTAAGAAAATTGACTAATGCTCAAATGAATCACCCCTGGGTCAATGAAGAAATAAGGAGAGAAATTAAAGTCTTCCTGGAATTCAATGAAAATGAATGTGCAGTATACACAAAACTTATGGGACACTTAGGAAAGTTCAAAGCACTAAGTGCCTACATAAAGAACTGGGAGAAATTTCACACTAGCGACTTAACAGCACACCTGAAACATCTAGAACAAAAAGAAAAAACTCAACCAGGAGTAATAGACACCAGGAAATAATCAAATTGAGGACTTAAATCAATAAAATAGAAACAAAGAAAACAATACAAAGAGTCAATGAGGAAAAGAACTGTTTCTTTGAGAAAATCAACAAGATAGACAAACTCTTATCTAAACTAATTAAAAGGCAAACAGAATACCCAAATTAACAAACTCAGAAATTAAAAGGAGGACAACAGACACCGAGGAAATTCAGAGAATTATCAAGTCATATGTCAAAAACCTCTACTCCACAAGTTTGGAAAATTAAAAGAAAATGGACAATTTTCTGGAATAGGCACGACATGCCAAAATTAAATGGAGACCAGGTAAACAAATTAAGGATATAGACCTATATCACTTAAGGAAATAGAAGCAGTCATCAAGTCTCCCCCCACCCAAAATAAAAGGCCCAGTGTCAGAGAGTTTCAGAGCAGAATTCTACCAGAATTTCTAAGAACTAATATTAATACCCCTCAAATTGTTTCACACAATAGAAACAGAAGAGACACTGACAGACTCTTTTTTATGAGGGATTGTTACCCTGATAATCAAGCCACACAATGATGAAATGAAGAAAGATGGTACAGTGTTGGAGCTGTAGTTACCACTATCAATTAAGGTCTTACCATACAACCAAGGACAACTTGTACCTTTCTATCCTACCATAAAGTTTTCTATTTTTAATAATTCAATTTTTTTCACTTCATGTGATTTAAATTTAAATGTCCCCCCAAAGTTATGTGGTGAAGGCATGACCTCCAAGTAAGCAGGGTTCAGAGGCAGGGCTTTTGGGAAATGATGAGATCATGAGGGTCTTGTCTCAGACATGAATGTTTCTATCATAAATGTAGAACTTAAGTTTATTTTGAGATGGTGGGAATATTATGAGACAGAAGGTAGTTAAAGGAATGAGGTCATTGAGTACATGTCTTTGAAGGGCACATTTTGTTCCTGGCATGTTATTTTTTTTCTTTTATTCCTGGCCACCATGAGAAGGAAGCTTTTGCAGTGTTGCACTGCTTCACTATAGGCTCAAAACTAGCAATCTCTGGGATTATGAGCTCAAGTAAGGCTTCGTTGCTTTACGTTGTTCATCTTGGTCATTTTGTCACAGTGATAGGAAGCTGACTAACATGTTGCCTAGTATTTTTAGCCTCAGTCTTGGATGTCTGTGTCTATCCCTTACAAATGTACTCCTCACTACAGTTAAAAGGCTATCAAACTATAGAATTCAGAACCACCTTCTGTGTTAAACTACATAAAAATGAACTACATCATGAGTTAAAATGTTTATTATTGGACAATGACATTGGTTTTATTTCATTTCCATAAAGAAGCTCTAGGATTACATTTGGGCTCAAAAGGGCTATGTTGGTGAGTATATTCACCCAATTTTATTAAGCACAATAGATATCTTACATATACTTATATCTTATATGAGTAAGGAGATTCAATATGTTTTTGTAAAATTTGTCTTTGGCCCAGGAAAATGTGATAGTTGGGAAAATTAAATTTCATTACTTATTTCTCCTTATCGCAATATCTTCATGTGCTTAATAAGCTTTCCAGATTGTGGTTTGTTGTACAAGTTTATTAGAATCATGTTGAGTCACTTCCACAAAACCAGTTCTGTTTCCATCATAGTAATTTACTCTCTCTTGAGCCTAACTATAATACCTTTCAATACGGTATATTGAATCATGTCTCAGGAGAGGATTCCATCTAAGATTTATACACATATCCATTTTTTGTTGTCACTTAAATGATGAAATATTTCCTGCTCCATTTCAAGCATTAGTAATCTTTTGAAAAAAATCCCTCAATTTTGGTGGAATTCTCTGTTCCATGCACATATAAATCAGATGGGATGTTCATGCTTCTAAGAAGCATCTTCAAGCTTAAAAACTTCAAAGGGTAGAAAGAAGAAGGGCAGTCAGGTTGGGAAGAAAAAGTAGATAGAAACCCATAGTAGCAGCGATTTGACCATATAATAATATAATTATATTATAACCATATAATAATATTATATTATAACCATGTAATAATATAATAATATTATCATATTGTAACATACAGTAATATTGTTACACAATATTATTTTTATGAACTTATATCCTTTGCTTCAGAATTTCATGTAGGCATGTAATGTAATACCATCATATCCACACCTGATTTTCTCCCTCCGTCTTGCTCCATATCTCTCCAATATGTTCACTTCCAACTTACTGTGTTTTTAAAATAACTTACAATGTCAAGTCAGTTCTGCCAATATGTGCATGGGTGTGGGACTACCTCCTAATTCATGGGAATCTTACTAGTGACATATACCATAAAAAGAATGATTCTTCCTTCCCAGCAGCCATCATTGCCACAGATCCTCAATAAAAGTTGTTACCTGGATATCATCTACCATATCTATGCCTGGGTTTGACTGGTTTGATCTTAGAAAGTTTGATTTTTAGTTAATTTTGTGTTTATATATAGTATGATATTATAAGATGGTAGTTTCTTTCATATTTTAGTTGAAGGCCATAGATTTTACTTGTCCTTATGATAAGTATTCTTTATATTTATTATCCCTTCAGATATTATAATATTTTTCATTAAAATGTAATTTTGAGTCAATTGGTTTTTTATTCGATTTTAAATAATGAGATCTGATTGCTCTTATAAGAATAAATGAATTTATATACAGAAATAAAAAATATTTAGGAGCTTCCCTGTGCTCTATTACCCAGCCCAATATTCCTTGCAGAAGAATCATGTTTTACCAGAGGTTATACCTGTACTAGGAGTCCTAGGTTAAAAACCCTTCACTGTCCACTAATAACCCTTAAGTCCCAAACAATAGTCTCCAACATCACCACCTTCCTTGGACTCCTATTCTGGCCCCAAACCAAGCAGACCTCTCCTGCTCTCCTGGAGACCATGCAGACACTATGAAGCCCAGCAGATACCTGGGCTGCTGTACTGGAAGCCATGCTATTATTACAAAGCTATGCTGGTATTACGAACCCCTGTATCTACAGCTACCTGGAACCCAGAGATCACATGGGTATCCAAAATCCCAGAGGCCAGGACAATTCCCAGAACTTCAGAACCTCAGCAGCAAAGCAAACACCCAAAATCCCAGAGACCAAGCAGGCTACCAAAATTCCAGCAGAGACATACTACTGAACCTGAAGATTTGTTGGTCACCAGAACCACAGGTTACTCAGGCCAGAATACCTGAAAGGAAAGGGAAAACATGGAGAGGAAGTCATCCAAAAAAGCATCAATCCAACAAAGATAAACTTAGAGATCAGCACCTATACTGATAATAACCCAAACCCAGATGATTAGAGGCTAGCATAAGAATGCACTCACCAATTCCTAGGGCAATATTTCATCACCAGAGCCCAGCTATCCTACTGTGGCAAGCCCTGGACAGTCCAACACAGTGAAAGCACAAGAAAAAGACTTTAAAGTCAATTTTATGAAAATGATGGAATCGGCAGCCCTCCTATATACAAACAATCAAGGAGCAGAGAAAGGAATCAGGGGGAAATACCCTTCTTAATACCCACAAAGAATATAAAATACCTTGGGGTTATTCTAACAAAGCAAGTAAAAGACTGGTATGACAAGAACTTCAAGTCTTTGAAGAAAGAAATTAGAGAAAGTATCAGAAGATGGAAAGATCTCCCATGCTAATGGATCAGTAGGATTAAAATATTTAAACTGTATATCTTACCATAGAAATCTGAAGATTTAAACCAATTCTCAAGAAAATTCAAAGAAAATTTTATAGACCTTCAAAAACAGTATCAAGTTCACATGCACAAAACTCTCAGCATAGCTAAAACAATCCTGTACAATAAAAGAACTTGCAGAATTTCTGCCATTTCTGATTTCCAGCTATACTACAGAGCTATGGTAATAAAATATTGGTATTGGTCAATGGAATCTAATTGAAGATCCAAACACAAATTCACATACCTATTGATATCTTTTCTAAACAGAGAATTCTCAATAGAAAAATCTCAAATGGCTGAAAAGCACTTATAAAAAAAGTTAGCATCCTTAATCATTTGAGAAATCCAAATCAAAATAATTCCAACTTACTCCTGTCAGGAGATTAAAAACACAAGTGATAGCAAGGGAAACACTCTTACATTGCTGGTAGAAGTGCAAACTTGCACAGCCACTTTGGAAGAAAATACAAGAATTTCTCAGAAAATGGCTGATTGATTTACCTCAAGACCCAGCTATGCCACTCGTGGTCATATAAACAAAGGCTGTTAATAATGAAAAGACACGTGCTCAACAATATTAATAGCAGCTTTATTTGTAATATCCAGAACCTGGAAATAGACTAGATGTCCCTCAACCAAAGAATGGATAAAGAAAATGTGCCACACTTACACAGTGAAATATTACTCAGCTGTTAAAAACAATGCCATCGTAAAATTTGCAGGCAAATGGATGGAACTAGATAAAAAATCATCCTGAGTGTGATAACTCATATCCAGAAAGCCAGCCATGACATTTACTCACTTATAAGTGGATATTATCTATAAATTAAAGGATAACCATGCTACAATCTGTTACAGGGAGAGCAGGGGCCCTTTGTTTGTCCCGACTGCCCAGCTAGCTTACACCTGAAATAATCACACAGAAACTGTATTCATTAAATTACTGCTTGGCTCATTATGTCTAGCCTCTTATTGGCTAACTCTCACATCTTGATTTAACCCATTTCTATTAATCTGTATCACCACATGGCAGTGGACTACCAGGAAAGAGTTGGCACGTCTGTCTCTGGTGTCTCCATGGTGTCTCTCTGATTCTGCTTTCTTTCTCCCAGAATTCAGTTCTGTCTTCTCCACCTACCTAAGTTCTGCCCTATTAGGCCAAGCAGTTTCTTTATTGATTAACCAATGAAAGCAACACATAAACAGAAGGACCTCCTACACCAACAATCAACAGACCCAGAGGGGCTAGGTAACAAGGAGGGTTTAAGGGGCAAAACTTGGATCTCCCTGGAAAGGGGAAATAGACTAGATATTGTGGGTGGATTGGGGGTGGGTGGGATGGGAACATGAGGAATCATGTGGAGACTGAAATAGTGGGACATTTCAGGGTGAAGTCAAAACCTAGTGCCAGGGAAACCACTAGGAATCTGCAAGGATGATCCCAGCTAAGACTGCTAGCCATGGGGGATCTGTATCCTAAACTGGTCATCTTCTGTGACGAGGTGAGCCTTCCAGTAGAGAGAATTGGAAATCACATAATCTTTGACCTACAGTCTGTCCTACCTAAGGGATGTGCTGAGGCAAGGGTGGTGCAAAGATTGTGGTAGTGGCCAACCAATGACTTTTCTAGCCTGAGATCCATGCAGGAAGGTAAACCCACCCTTGTCATTGTGTGGAGCTCTAAAACCCAGAGGATAGGTCCCAATGTACTGGCTATTTTTTTGTGTCAACTTGACACAAGTTAGAGTCATCAGAGGAGGGAAAAGACTGGATAAGTTCCAGCTCTCAGACAATTTCTTGTTTAGTGATGAAGAGAGGTGGGCCTCTGGTATGTAATGTCATCCCTGGACTGTCAATCCTGGGTTCCATAGGAATGTGGGCTGAGCAAGCCATGGGAAGAAAGCTAGTAAGCAGCATCCTGCCATGGCTTCTGCATCAGCTCCTGCATTCAGGATCCAGCCCTGTTTGAATTCTTGTCCTGATTTCCTTAAGCGATGAAGAGCAATACTAAAGTGTAAGCCAAATAAACCATTTTCTTCCCCAACTTACTTTTTTGATAATGGTGTTTGGTTGCAGTAATAGAAACCCTAACCAAGACACTCAGAGACCCAGTATAGAATCCAATTCGACCAACAGAATAAATAAATAAATAAAGTCAATATAATGATGTCTAAGGATATTCTGCTATACTCATAGATTGTTTCCTAGTTCAGTTGTCATCAGAGAGGCTTCAATTCATCAACTAATGAAAACAAATGCAGAGTGCCACAGCCAAACATTTGGTTGAGCTTAGGAAATCCTAAGGAAGAGAGACAGTAAGTATTGTAGGATCCCGAGGGGTCACAGACAGTACAAGAAACACACAGAATCAACTTAACTGGGCTCATAGGGGCTCACAGAGATTGAACAAACAACCAGTGAGTCTGGATGGTACAGTTGTGAATCTTGGTCTTCTTGTGGGACTCCTAACAATGGAAGTAGGGATTGTGTCTGATTTTTTTTTTTTGCAAACTTTTGTGACCCAATTCTTCATACTGGGTTGCCTTGTCCAGAGGGGAGGTGCTTGCTTGGTCATACTGCAACTTGATATGCCATGTTTTGTTGATATCTACAGGAGGTCTGCTTTTTCCTGAATAGGAACAAAGAAGGTGGGGGGCAGAAAAGACATAGAGGATGGACTGGTAGGAGAAGAGGGAGGCTAAAGTGAAACCCAAATGTGAAATAAATAAATTATACCGAGCAACCCTGGTTTTATTGAGAAAAAGAAAGGCCCAGTGGATGTGAAGGATTTGAAAGTGTCTGAAGGGAAAATGGGGCTGAAGGAAAGAGCAGCACTGGTTAAAGCAGGTTTCCCTGTAGAAATCAAGGTTGGTGCTAGCTCCTTGAGCGGAAGGATCAATCTCTTCTGCACCAGCACTGGGTGCTGCTAATTAAATGATAGCACATCTTATCTCCAGACTTTCTTAGCTCCACCGCTAAGTGCTGAACTTGCTTCTTTTGCTGATAAGATTCTCCTTTGGAAGCTACCTGTAACTTTCCATGAAAGCCTAAGGCCTTTGCTGCTTTAAAGTTTTCTTTTTATTCACTTGGAGAGCAAATAAAAGTTGCTTAATTTCCCTGACTAAAATTAGTCAAGCTGTAACAGAAGAGATTAGGAATGATCACCTAATGCTTCCCCCCTTCTGTTTAAAGGAGTAGGAGGTCAAAGGCTTTCCATTATTTAACAGGAGTTAGTCAGGGCTCTTTGGTGTTTCACAGTTCTGTTTCGGTGGGGCTTATATCTTTGTTTCATTTTGGCTTCTTCCTTATTTCACTTAATGGAGACAAAGACCATGAGTTTAGAAAATGTGATTATGGAGAAATTTTTAGCTGTAACTCACTTACAGGTAATACTATAATTTATAGAGTCCTGCTCTATGTTGAGATGAGAGCAGATATATTTAGGTGTTTAGGGAAGTCTACTCTGACCACTTAGGTTCCAGATCACTTCCTAATGTCCTGCATTCTATCCCAGTGCCACAGGCACAGACAGGAGCTCTTTAGCTATATCCAGCATGGGTGTGACTGTGCTGCCTCTGTTTCTTTGGGAAGTAGAACTGAGCATCCTGGCTGTGAATCAGCTGTCATCATATACACATTGACCTTGAAGTATATATTCCCTACATTGTACTGACAACTTCATGATACAGGCAGGTTGTGAAGAAGTCCACATTGCCTGATATAACCAGATCTTGCTTTGGGAACTTATATTATAATTTGTATTTTCTATTTTTTTCATATTTACCAAAATGAATTTTGTGGTTTTCCCATGAAGTTTTATCCATTTCCTTATGTTATTCTCTAGCTCATGACTTCAGTAAATTCCTCAATTATTCCAAGATAGTTTTTCTAAAGGGGCCAATTTGTGTTCAGAAATTTTGGGGAGGGTCCTGTACATTCATGCAACCCATTCTTATTTGGACCCAACCTGAAATATATATTGTGAATTGAAAACAGCACATACATGTG
Organism: Ondatra zibethicus; assembly: GCA_004026605.1. NCBI lineage: Eukaryota > Metazoa > Chordata > Mammalia > Rodentia > Cricetidae > Ondatra > Ondatra zibethicus. The sequence goes on along the minus strand of PVIU01005373.1, from coordinate 68,110 downwards.
AACACACAAAGAGACACATGATATAGTGGATGTTATAATCTGCTGGGTTGGCCTGTCACCTGGGTGCCCTATGCTTTTAAGAAACAAGCCCTCCATTCCCAGTCTCTCCCTTTCCACCGAGGGAAGCAGATCACCAGCCTTAACTCCCCTGCCCCTTCTCTCTCTCTCTCTCTTTCTCTCTTTCCTCTCTTTACCCTTACTCTCTCCCCCTTCTCTCTTCCCATCTCTCCGTTCTCCATAACCCTATACTCTTATACTGTTCCCAATACCCACTATATAAACTCTGTACCCAAGCTCTTTCTGCATGGCATATCTGTCTGTTTCCCACCCATATGACCTTGAGTCACCCATCACCACCCCTCATGGTCACCACCCTCGGGTCACCTGTATTGTAAATGATAACATTGGTATGTGACTCAGCCAGGTTTTCTTCATGTTCCCTTTTGCCTGCAGGTGGGCAGCGGGGCTGAGACATATGGGGACCCTGGATCTGGACCACTTCCTGTGCCCACTCCATTGCTGCAAATGGTAAGATCCCCTTCTCCAAGTCAGCTTTTGCTGGCATTCATCTCTGCTGATTCCCCATGGCTGAGGACTAGGATCTTGTTTCTCATAGCAAACTGTTGTCCTTGTCTCGTCTGGGACCTCTGCCCTTCTCAGACTGTTGTCCTCAGCTTGTGCTGCCAGAAGGTGTATAGCTAGCAACTATCTGCCTACTGGGGCATGGCCTCATGGACTATTTACCCGGATGTGGAAGCGTGTCCGGCCCCTTCTTTCCTCTCGCTGCTTGCCGTGGGCCCCGGTTTGGCTGTTCGGTTTGCTTTGGGTCTGATCTTCGTCCATGGTTCAAGCAGAACATCCTGACCTTGTAAGTCTACCCCTTAATAAACACCCATCTGCTTTCTTAGTTCTGAGTTAGTGTGAGATTCCTTTTCTGTTAAGGGTGTGATCATTTCTGCCTTCAATCTTGGGTCACTGTTCCCAATACCCACTATATAATTGAGGTCCTGCCTGGTCCTCAAGTCCTATAATGATGGAACTCAGATTACCTGACTGATCACTCGATCCTGGCTCTGTCTCAAAGGCATTTGCAGACACTTAGCCTTTGTGTCTTGTCTCTTTCTCATGTCCTTGGCCATAAGAAGCACTTTCATTCCAACCTGCCCTCTGAGATGTCTTTGAGAGATTCTACAACCTTTAAGCTTAATGCCTTTCTTACATATTCCTAACCTTACCTGCCTTTGCACTAACAAATGGCCTACATACCCCTTAAAAACAACCTAAAGTGGGAGCTTTGTAATTTCTATCAGTTAACAGGCAGATATAAAAGCTTCTACCCAGCCATGTTAAACTCTTTCAGGCTAGCATCACAAGCATGCCTGCTTTTCCTTTCACTAGGCAGCTACACCCCTCCCCCTGCCTGTAAATGCTCCTTTTCTTGCTCCTATTCTGCCACTGCTACATCTGCTGGTCCCACATGAACCGGAAAAACTGGTCAAATCCACGAGGCAACTGTTCCAGTCCCAGGCCAGCAAGCTAGCTCTTCCAGTCCAAGGCTGTTGCTGGGCTGGTAACTCTGAGTAATTTTCCTTTGTACTTCACATATGAAAGAATGTGTGAATGGTGTGGCCACACAGAGGTGTAGCAGCACACCACTTGTTCATCCTGGCCACCCAGAACTGAAATAATCACACAGAAACAATATTAATTAAATCACTGCTTGGCCCATTAGCTCTTGCTTCTTATTGGCTAACTCTTACATCTTAATTTAACCCATCTCCATTAATCTGTGTATTACCACATGGCTGTTGTTTACTGGGTAAAGTTCCCAGGGTCTGTCTCTGGTGGCTCTGTTGCTTCTCTCTGACTCCACCCTTCTTTTTCCCAGCCTTCAGCCTAGTTTTCTTTGCCTACCTAAGTTCTGCCTTGCTATAGGTTCAAAGCAGTTTCTTTATTCATTAATGGTAATCACAGCACACAAAGGGGACTCCCACATCACAGAGGTGATTCTGTTTTAAATGTATATTCTACATGTCCTCTGTGTCTCTCTTGTTATTTGTATCTGTTTAAAATTCCCGCTGCAGCTCTGAAAATGTGGTTTCTCCATGCAATGCACAAACACTGCCATCTTGTCTAAGGGCAAGGAGGGTTAGTTAAATGACCTCAGCACCATCTTGACTAAGGGCAGGTCAGGTAACCAAGTCACCATCTTTACTGAGGTACCCCTTGCTTTGTCTCAACATTTACTTATGTTTTTGCCTCTAAATTCCTCTTACTGACTCTGTTATATGTGTGTTTTGTGCAGTGGCATGCCTTTGGTAGGGCTCACCAAAAGTATCCAGTTCACCCAACTTCTGTTTAATACATGTTTTGTGCTTACATGTGACTTTTGAGTTAACTTTATGTGTGAACATAAGTTAGCTTTAACTCTGTGTGTATATGTATGAAACTTAATTTTAACTATGCAAATTTGTACATGTACTTACTGTTAAAAAATGTTTTAAGTAGTCTCAGTTCTAATGAGCTTTGTTCCTTGTATCTCATTCCATACTAAGAAAGCAATAAGTCTCAAATATTTTAAATTGATAAACACTTTTAAATCTGTTACAATATACTGTATATGCAATCCAACTCTGCTTTAAAATACATTAAGCTGTTCTCTACTATTGTCATTTCTACAGTTATAATGTGGGATTTTCCTCTGTTTGCTGTGATTACCATTGATAAATAAAGGAATTGCTTTGGGCCTATAGCAGAGCTATAGGGGAACAGAGCTAGGCAGGGAAAACTGAACTGAATGCTGGGAGATAGAAGACAGAGTCTGAGACAAGCTATGTAGCTCCAATAAAATGTTGATAAGCTATTAATCTAACTCTGGCAGAGTACTATTACTAACACTACTGCAAGATCAAGATTTTAAATTTATCTTTGGTCATTTTCTAAAGATACTTTTCACTGGGCAAAAGCATCTGTCATAATCATTCTGACATAAATATGCTGCTGTTTATACAATGTATCTGTCTAACATTTATGTTTTACAATCTCAAAAAGTTCTTGAAAGTTCCAGGGAGCGAATTGAAGGATTTACCTTATACAGGTCAGATACATCCCCCTCTCAATTCCCTGCCTGAAATTTTTTTTCATCCCAAACTTAACTTTGTCCTCTGTTCTACGAATACCTTGCCAGTTCCAAGAGGCACTGGACAATTCCATACCACAAATCCTGGACAGGAATGAAGCAACCAGGTGACTGGTAGCCTAGCTTTCTCAGGTCACCCAAGACTTCGACGTCTAATAATAGGCAGGAAGCAGTCTTGATAACCCAACGTCCCAATCCCCTCAACCTGCCATGCCTAACTCCCCATCTTTTTATTATAGGAGAAAGGCAGAAATGTTGTAATCTACTGGCAAGCCCCACCCACTCCCATTCTCCCCCTTCCTTCAGAGGCAAACATATTTCCTGCCACCTCCATTCCATCTCTCTCTCTCTCTGTCCATCCTTCTGAAGAGGCAGTCTCTGCCTCTCTCTCTCTTTTCTTTCCTCTTTCTCTGTCCCCCTTTTCTTTCTCCCCTTCCCCCCTCCATATCCTTTTACTTTTATACCATTTTCAATACCCACTAAATAAACTCTATACCCAACTTCTCTCTGCATGGCATATCTGTCTGTATCTTACCTTCTTGGCCTCAGGTCACCCACTGCCGCCCCTTGTGGGACAAGCTTTGGGTCACCTGTGTCATAAATGACAACAGTAAATATGACCTTAAAGCAAGACAGTTAATTTTGACAAGGGAGAGGAAAATACACATTCACTTTGTTTGAACCAATATGGGTCTAACTCATGAGTTTTATGACGAAATGGGCATTCTTCTTTCTCAGAGATCACACAATTGATATATACACAGAAATAAGCACAAAGTAAAGTAAGGAATAATGAAGTCAAAACCAATGGTTGAGCCAGGTGTGGGGCATCCTCCCATAGAGTACTCAGGTGGTGGAGGCAGAGAGATCAGAAGTCCGAGAGTCTGAGGATGGCCCGCAGCAAGACTCTATCTGGAGAAAAAAATGTGGGTAGAGTGTTGCAGTAGAGTGTTTGTTTAACATGCATAGGCCGTGGGTACTTTTTAAAAAAGTCTGTGGTGGTCTCCAACCATAACACCTAAACACATCTGTTCTCACCTATAAATTTCAGTTATAGGAGCAGAAAACTTAGAAAATTTAAGAGAAGAGAGGATGGAAGTGCAGTTCAGGGGAGACTTCCCAGAGGGTTTGGTAATTTCAAGATGATGCTTGGGGAAAAGGAGATGAAGGTCAAAGGGAAGCGAGTTTGAGTTATCAAATGAGAAAGCTCCTGTTCTTAGGCTCTAGTGTATCAGATGGTGACTGCACTTAGCAAAATGATTTGAGTAAGAATTCTGCATGAGAATCACAATCCTGATAGATGTATAATCAATTATGGTAATCAGATTATATATATATATATATATGTGTGTGTGTGTGTGTGTGTGTATCACATTGTACATTTTGCATACATACAATTTTGTCAGTTAAATACTACAAAATGTTAAAAGTGAAAGCACTATGGTTGTTTTTAAAAAGTAAATCTGCAAGGATAAAGTATTTCATTTCTTTGGTTTAAAAGTCTCTCAAGTTGAGAGACATGCTACAGAAGGGGTTTTGCAAAGCTTGCTTGTACCTCCAAAGTTGAAGCAGATAATGACTGTGTCCTTGACAACACCATTTAGGCTTCTTGACCTGAGCACCTGCACAAGTTTGTTGAGTCAGCTCACATTCTGCACACAAAGACACTCTCCCTGCTAATCCTGCTGGGTAGCCACAGGAGCTCTTTGCTGATGGCCAAGGCATTTTCCTGCCCAGACTTGCCTTTCGCATGGTGGCTTTCTGCCATGTTATTCCCATAAGATTATACATCCCAAGTGGCCTGTAATGAGGTATTCCACTTAGTTGCTTGTTTTACATTGAGTTGGACTGGAAGAAGAGAATGGTGAGTTGTAACTTATGAAGCGAATATAAGGAAGAAATGGGTCAGCTCAGGTCAGGAGAAACAAACCACATGCATATTCCAGAGGAGGACAGAACAAAATAATAGAATGCAGAAGGGAAATGTGGCTGGCAGAGCCCAACAGATAGATAGCAAGTAAAAAATGGAGATCATATCTATCACTGGAAGTGGCTTAGCCAAATATGTAATCATTGTCAGAGTGCACAAATTAACTTATCACTGAGATGGCAGCAATTCTAAGTAATGTTATGTTGTTAAAAATATACATGTGGAGGCCAGTGAAGCACAATAAATTGTACACAAAAGGAATGTATTAAAACATGAGAAGAAAATAATCTGTCATAAAAGTCAAATATTCTGTGCCGGAAAGAGATCTCAGTAAATGATGTGCAACAGCTGCATGTCTGTGGCAGCAGATGCACACATCTGGGTAGTAGTTAAGCCAAGTTGTCAATGCTTTACAGATCCACTCTTGGCCTGGTTCTATTTTCTACAGTGGCTTCAGGTGTTAGTATTGCTTTGACATTCATTTGGGACTTCTGAGATTAGATTTATTTATACTCTGACCAAAAACAAAGGTCCAAGAAAGAGTTAGGCAAAATGTAAGGGGTGAGCAATTTCTTACATGTCTTTGATGACTGTGTCCTTTTTTTTTTTTAGTTTGAGATTCTTCTATTGAGAATTTTCTGCTTAGATCTGTACCCCATTTTTTAATTGGAGTATTTGGTATTTTAATGCCCAGTTTCTTGAGTTCTTTATATATTTTTGAGATCAGTCCTGTGTTTGTTGTGAGGTTAGTGAAGATCATTTCACATTCAGTTGGCTGCCCATTGGATAGCTGATATGAGCCAGTGGGCACTCATTAACTCTGGACTGACAGAGGGGGAATCTGCATAGGTTCAAATTAGACCCTCTAAATGTGGGTGACAGTTGTGTGACTGGGGCAATCTGTGGGGTCACTGGCAGTGGGACCAGTATTTATCCCCAGTGCTTGAACTGGGGTTTTGGAGCCCATTGCTTTTGGAGGGATACCTTGATCAGCCTAGATACAGAAGGGGAGGGCCTTCATTCTGCCTCAAAATGATGTGTCAGACTTTGTTGATACCTCATGGGGAGCCTTACCCTCTTTGAGGAATGGTTGGGGGGTGGGATGGGTGGGAGGTGTGGGGAGTGAGAAGAGGGGAGAGAGAAGAAACTGGGACTGGTATATAAAATGAGAAAAGATTGATTTAGAAAATAAAAAAGTGAAAAAATGTAGTAATGAGGCGAGAGGGCCGTGTCCCGCCACCCAGCTAGCTTAACCTCCAAAATAAGCACATGGAAATTGTATTAATTAAATTACTGCCTGGCCCATTATATATAGCCTCTTCTTGGCCAACACTCACATCTTGATCTAACCCATTTCTACCAATCTGTGCAACACCACGAGGTCATGGCTTATCGGGGAAAGATTCTAACCAGCGTCAGTCTCAGACAGGAGTTTCATGGCATCTGCCACACTGCCCTTCTTCCCAGCATTCCATTCTGTCTACTCCACCTACCTGATTTCTGCCCTATCAAAAGGCCAAGGCAGTTTCTTTATTCACTATTGGAAGCAACAAAAATACAGAAGAACCTCCTACACCAAAAAAAAAAAAATAATAAAAGGAAAATGACAATTAACTATCATTGTTAATTGCTTTGTAGACTTCTAAGTATTGTTTGCATGCAGAATTTATGGACAGGTTCTACAGAAGGAAGCATATGCTTTGAATCACTGTCCAATATATGGTATGGATTTTCCCATACTCAGGACACATGGGTCTAGAAATAAAAGGGTAGAAAAGGGAATATTTCCACTTATTATCACCACTAGTGACCCACTAGGAAAACTTTTCCTTCCTGTTCCCATGATGCTAAATTCTGCTGGCCAAAATATTTTTGTTTCAGAGTGGAGAGTGCTCCTGCCAGGAACCACAACAAACAGTCCGTTGAAGTAATGCCTTTAAACCAGCAGACTAAGAAAGGAAAAACAGTGTTAGGAGAGGTAATTGACCCACATTACCATCAAGAAATTGGATTGTCTCTCCACAATGGAGATAAGGATTATGCTTGGAGTGCAGGAGAGTCTGTAGGGGCTTCTTGGTGCTACCATGTCGTGAGATTAAAATCAATGGGAAACCACACCAACCTAGTCCAGGAAGGATAACAAAGGGAACAGACCCATCAGGAATGAAGGTATGGGTCACTCTGCCAGGAAAGGAGGCAAGATCTGCTGAGATGCTTGTTGAGGGTGGGGGACATACAGAATGAGTAGTAGCAGAAGGTAGCTATAAATACCGTCTAAGGCCACATGATCAATTTTAGAAATCAGAATTATAATTTATGAGTCCTCTCTTATATTTTGTTAAGAACGTATTTGTACAGATGTTTGTGTTTGATATCAATTTATCTTACGTTATAAATTAAGAGCATATCACTGGTTATTATATTTAAATTGAGATACTAAAAGTATGTCCCTCTAGGAATGTTGCCACCTATTCTAAATTTATAATGCATTTGTGGTGGTAGGAGGGATAGTTATATCATGTTAGGTGTAATTATGACCTTATTGAATATATAATACATTTGTGATTTAATATTAAATAGTTATGTTTAGGCAATATTATGACCTGGTTATTGCTTTCATTTAGAAATTAATCATTATGGGCCAGGTGGTGGTGGCATATGTCTTTAATCCCAGCATTTGGGAGGCAGAGGCAGGCAGGTCTCTGTGAGTTCGAGGCCAGCCTGGTCTACAAGACTTAGTTCCACAGAAAAACCCTGTCTCGAAAAACCAATAATAATAATAATAATAATAATAATAATAATAATCATGACATAAAGATATAGGACTCTTTGTCAAGCTGAAAGAGGCAGACTTGTGATGCCTATTCTTGGTTGTCAACTTGAATATATCTGGAATGAACTACAGTTCAGAAATGAAGGGTACACTTGTGAGAGATTATCTTTGCTTCATTTGAAGTGGGTGGATCAGCTTCTAGTCTGGACCTTTGAGGCATAGAGACATAGGCTTTCGATCTGGATCTTAAGTCTGGGAGACCCATGTCTTTCATCCAAATCTTGAGGTTGGAAGACATGCTTTCATTATGGGACATACCTTCTGCTGGAAGTCTGCATAAGGACTTTAGAAGAAAACTTTTGCTTTTGCCTGCTGAAAGAAGCAACAGAATCTACTACAAAACCCATTTTTATAATAAAACACTGAATATCCTATATACTGTTTTGAATATTCAAATAAAAAACACAGGCTACACAGTACACAGTGGAGTGCTGCTTGCTTACCTCTTTGATCAGTGGCCCAGCAATTTCAGTCTGCATGTGGAGATCAGAGGACAACTTGTGGGTTTGGTTCTTTCCTTCCACCATATGGGTCTTGAGGATCAAATTCAGGTCTTCATCATTGGTAACAAGCACTCCTACCTACTGAACAATCATGCTAGCCCCTCGTTGAATATTTTGTCTATACTTACAAAAATTTAAAAATGAATAATTTTTATTTGTATGGCTGTTAAAACTAGTAAGATCACAAAGCAGTGTCACTGTTACTTTTAGTCAAATATCTTGCTAATTGCATTGATAGGTGCATATTTTTAACCCTACTAACATGTTGCAGTTGTTTATCCACTTAGTAGTCATTTGATAGTAAGTGACAGTTATTAACAATGGACTCTAATATCTTCTTTTCTTTTAATAAAACTAACAGATGAACTGTGTTAGCGTATGTCTTTGAGGGCAATCAGGAGAGATTATACATGTATGGATCATGAGCTAGTATGGATTATTAAATGTGTTTTGTGTTCTTCTCTTCAGAAATCAATGCTGCTATTAAACTGAAGAACATATATAATAGTCTAGATTTTTCAAATTTTGAATATGTGTCTTGCATACATAAGATCCTAGATTTCATTTCCAGTACAGAAAGAGGTGAGGAAAAAGGGATTTTGAAAGTTTCTGAAAGTCAAAGCAGCTTAGGTATACTTGAAAAACATTTGTATAAGGTAAGATTGGATAGGAACTTCAGTGTTTTAGCTCTGGTTTCATGGATTATGCAACACTTCCATACTCATTCTTCCTAGTCCATTGCTGACTAAAGAAGGCATTACAAATTAAGAGCCCAGACAGGTAGAGAAACGGGACATTAAGCACTATTACCTGAGGTATGGGCAGAGAGCATGGAAAGAAAAGATTTTGAGAAGGTCTTAATTGAAGTTGAGCTCTGGGTCTTTGGCTTCTTTCCCTTAGGCAGGGAATTTATTGTCTCCATTCATGTGTCTGTTGGGATGTACATGTATGTGTATGGTTGAGCATGTGTGTGTTTCGCATGGGCATGTATTTGTAGGGATCAGGGTTGTGTATGTGCATATGTGGTATACGATTTATGTGTTCTGTGTATGTGTGTGTATATATGGAATAGGGGTGTACTTGTACATGAATGTGTGTACATTTTTATGGAGGTTGTGATGTGTTTGTAGAGGGTAGGCAGTGCATATATATATGTATATGGCATGAATATGTGTATGTGTACAATATTTACATGTGTGGGTATGGATGTGCATGTGTGCATATGTGTGTGTTGTATGTAGGAGTGGTAGGATGAATGTTCACAGGTGTATGTTTAAGGGTTCTATGTGTGTATACACGTGCATGTGCATGCACATAAGTGCATACGCACACATGTGCCAGATACATGGTGTGCTTGTGGAGGTCAAAAGGCAGCTTGTGGGAATCATTTCTTTCCTACTATGTGGCTTCCACAGATGGAATTAAGGTTATCTGGCTCGGGGGCAAGTTCCTTTCTCTACTGAGCTGTCTCTCTACCTCACGACGCAGAGAGACTCAGAGTGGCTTTGAAACTCACTGTGTAGTGCTCACTGTGTAGTGCTGTTTGGGTGACCGCAAGCTCTCAGTCTCTCTCCATTGGTCTCCATGGTCTGAGATTACATTAATTCCTCCCTGCCCATCAGGAGAACACTTTCCCACTCACCCGGCACTAGGAATTGAAACCAGTGCCTCTTACATGACAGACAAGTCCACTTCCATTGTCCCACTCTTATTCCAGCATTCCAGTGTCAGTTGTAAATGGACTAACATTCTGACAATTACAAATCTGCATCATTTTTCACTGAAGAAGACTATGGGATTAAGAGATACGTGGAAGCATTTGTTTATTTATTTTACTATGTTTTCTTGTGTCTGTAACCCCAAAGTGATCTGGGTTTGTGATGTACTAATTGTCCAGAAAAGTCTAGATAAAATACTCTTTGTTTCCACGTGGTTTCTAACAACAGCCTTCTACAGAAGGAAATTTGTTCCAGAGTCCCTACAATGTTTATTTTATTTTTAATTATCTGACAGAGTTAGATTTTATTTCTTCTTATGGGATGTTTTTGGGTAGAAAGCTCGTTGATGTTTTAAGAATGTCTCAGGTAGTGCTCTCAATGTCAATTAAACAGGAAAGGCCATGGCACCAGGTTTTTCTGCTCAGTGTTGATCATTTGCAGTAAATTAGGGCTTCATGCAGCACCTAACTTGATGGAATTGTCTTCAAACCTGGAGACACGCTGTTAGAAGAGAAAAGGGCACTAGGAATTGCAGCTGATTGCAGTTGATTCCCTCAGGTGCTTTCCCGCAAAGTGCACTAAACACGGCCAGCTTCTGTTATGTCTAGATTGTGCTTATATTTTTGCAAGTGCACTCTCTGAAGCCCCATCTCATGCAGTCCCATAACATCCAGGTGGTGATTCTGGGAATGGTGTTCTTGCTTCAAACAGGACCGCTTGGCTGGTGTGTTTGTTGTAGTATAAGATAGCATGCCTTCTAGACATAGGGATGTTGCTGGCTGAGGCTTCACTGCAGCTTTTTGTCTGTGCTGTTTGCCTTTTGGAAATAGATCTCAAATTTTTGTGGGCTAGAAACCAAGGAGAATTCGTTCAGTCCATCTCACTGATTAAACTCACTGTGCTGCAGTTTTGGACCTGTTTGTTCTCTTATCCCACACAATCTGCAGGAAAATACAAAGTAGAAAAAAATGATAGCCCTATTCTAGCCTTAAAACAAGGACAGTGGGCTGTTGACATGCTTTATTCTTGTGTCTTAAAATAGGGATCTGTCTGAAATTAAAGATGAAATCAAATATCACTTGGTTGCATGTGTTCCTGATTTATTCATTAGTTACTTTCTTAGTTGGGAAGGTAAGGCCTACCAGGCCAAAAGGAGCCAACCTGGAGTCTGCCTGGTGTTCTCAGAGCCCTGAACTTGCCTAGCCAATAAGAAGCAACAAAGTGGTGTTTCCTGACTGCCTAGCAACAGTCGCTGTCAGAAGTCCTGATTGTGCCTAGCCAATGAGAGATGAGCATGAGATGTCAACTGTAAAGGGATCAGAATGCCTGGGTGCTGGGAGGGTAGATAAGTTCCCCCACCCTCCAACCACCGTTGTCAAATAAACAAATCAGCTGTAAACCTTCTACCTGACTCTCAGAGCCTGTGTTTGTTGACGTCACACCTTTTCACCTGTCTCAGGAGAAAGACTTTAGGACTCAGCAATATATGTTGAACCCAAACATGTTATCTCCTGGTGTAGGAGGGTCCTTCTGTATTTGGGTTGCTTTTATTGGTTAATAAAGAATCTGCCTTGGCCTTCTGATAGGGCAGGACTTAGATAGACAGGATAAAGAGAAGAGAATGCTGGGAAGGGGACAGAGCCAGAGAGAGCTGCCCGCCATGAAGCCTGCCAGGTCACACACGCTGAATCTTTCCGGGTAAGCCACGACTCGTGGTGACACCCAGATTATTAGAAATGGGTTAAACAAATATGTGAGAGTTAGCCAATAAGAGCTAATGGGCCAGGCAGTATTTCAATGAATAGAGTTTCCGTGTAATTATTTCGGGTACACACCGGGAGCCGGATGGCACAAGGGGCTCTGCGCTGGGAACGCAGTCCGAGCCCCTCATTACAACAATCTCCTGCCTTAGACTCCTGAATGATGGGATTATAGGTGTATATCTCCACACTTGGCTTGACTATCCATTTTTGATCTATTTTTATTTACTTTTTTTTTTTTTAAATTTTACGTACCAGCCCCAATTTCCCTTCCATCCCCTTCTGCTACCCGCCCCACTTCACCCATCCACTCCTCAGAGGGGGTAGGGCTGCCATAGCAAGTTGAAGAATGAGTTTGAATCCCCCCTTACTAATATAATCCCTCCTCCCTCTCTTTGACTGAACTTCCAGAGCTCAGCACAGTGCTTGACTGTGGATCACTGCTTCTGCTTCCATCAGTTACTGCCTAAGGTTCTATGGTGACAATTAAGGTAGTCACTAATCTGATTATAGGGGAAGGCCAGCTCAGACACCCTCTATCCTATTGATAGAAGTTTTAACTGGAATAATCCTTGTGTATTCCTTGGAATTTCCTTAGCACCAGTTTGCTCCCTAGCCCCCAAATGGCCCCCTCTATCATGATATCACTTTCATTTCTCTCCCTTTCTATTCCTTCCCCAACTCAGACATCTAGAGCCTTCATGTTCCCATCCCTGCACTTCTATCCTCCTCCCTGTTTATGTAGAAGATCTTAACTATTTCCCTTTCCTGGGACCCTCTACATGTGTCCTCCTTAGGGTCCTCCTTGTTATCTAGCTTCTCTGTGGTTGTGGATAGTAGCCTGATTATCTTTTGCTTTATGTCTGATATCCACTTATGAGTGAGTGCATACCGTGTTTGTCTTTCTGGGTCTGGGTTACCTTACTCAGGATTTTTTTTTCTAGTTCTAAACATTTGCCTACAAATTTTGAGATGTCATTGTTACCTGTGAGTAATACCACATTGTGTATAGACCTGTCAGAATGGCTAAGATTAAAAACACGGATGACAGTTTATTCTGGAGAGGATATGAAGTAAGAGGAACACTCCTCCATTGCTGGTGGGATTGCAAACTTGTACAGCCATTTGGAAATTTCCAAACTTTGGAAATGAGTATGGCAGTTTCTCAGAAAATTGGGAATCAATCTACCTCAAGACCCAGCAATACCACTCTTGGGCATATATTCAAAGGATGCACAATCATACCACAAGGATATTTGCTTAGCTGTGTTCATAGAAGCAGTATTTGTAATAGTCAGAACATGGAATCCACCCAGATGCCCCTCAAACAAAGAATGGATAAAGAAAATGTGGGACATTTATTTATCATTTTAACAATTGACAATTTATAATAATTCTTGAAGGATCTTACTAGTCATTGATATTGCATTTAAAGTTGTTTTTAACTTTTTAAAAACTTTTTCATATAATATAAGAATTCTCTGTCAAAATTGTTACTGTTTTCTTGAGACAAGACAGAAATTTCCATCTCTAGTGTTTCATTTTGATGGTTCAGGCATTTGTACTTTGGGTAGCCTAGTATCTTCCCTTGATATTTAGCTACAATACAATGTCGGGGGAAACGCACCATGAATGGAAGTTAGTTGTCTTCCATCTGAAGGTACCCAGTCATATTAACATTCTAGAACACAGCTGTAGTAAGCACTGTCTGCATGCTTCCTCAACAGCTGCTGGTTCCGTACCTTTTCAGTTACATTCGGGTTAAGCGAGACCTCTTCTATTCCCCTGCGGGCAAAGTCCTTCTTTGTGCTACATCTTCATTCCATCTTTGCAAAGGGCTCTGTTCCCACTTTTTATCCTTCTAACACCATGTCTCCTCTAAGACTTCAGATTCCTCTGAACAAACAAAACAAAACAAAACAACTTTATATGACTTTTCTGTTATTTTTTTAGTTTCAGCTTTCCTGTTGATTCCTTTAGTTTGTCAGTGGTCAGTTAGCTCTGGAAAATGGACCAAATCTTACCCACATAACAACTGGGTAAATGTAGTTCTATAGATATATACATTTGCTTATTTTGTATTGATTATAGGCATTTGCTCTATCATGAAAGAACCAAATTCTTTCGAATAAAATGGCAAAGTTACTACAGTCTGCATGACTCAAGAAAACTACAATACTTTGTTGTTCTTACAAAGACATTTTCTTAACCACTTGACACATTTATTAAATGTGTAAGATTTTGTTGTGTCCTAGATATTGTTGACCTAAGTATAAATGACTTGTTCATTCCTGTCAAAGAGCTCACAGTCTTAGTGACACAAATATATCAGGAACAAATTAATTACTGATTGCAGCAAGTGTTCTGAACATGGATCAGCATGAATCAGAACACATTTAATGGACTTAAAATAGGAACTTAGGCAAGGTAAAAAGGAGACTTTCTTGTAAAGGCAATCTGAATGTCTGGCTTGTAGATCAAGAGTTTTCCTCATAATGAGTGGAAAATAAGGCACCTTCCTTAAAATGATCAGTGTATACTGCCGCCTGAGCAAGAGATCTCTGCCAAGCAGTAGGTATTTCCGGTTGGCTGAACTATGCTGAATGATGAACACAAGTTGGAAAGGCAGGCAGTGGTAGATCTCAAAGAAGTTTTTAGTGGCACAGGTTCTTGCACTATGCAGTTCTAATGATTTTTTTTTTAATGTCGTATGGAGAACCTAAGTAAGGGAATCATTCTAGAGGTTGGCTTCTCTTGTTTTTTCAGACACTTGTATGGCTTCTCTAACACCTGATTTCTCTTGTCTTCTATCTCAGTGGTGATCTATTTGCTCAGGAAGCTATACTCTAAAAAAAGCAGGTGTGTGTGTGTGTGTGTGTGTGTGTGTGTGTGTGTGTGTGTGTGTGTGTGTATGTGTGTGTATACGGAGGTTTTTGTTAAGGTGAAACCACCACATTTTTGCTTTCTTGCTTCAAGTTGGCCTGGTTTTCTAGTAGCATTCAGGGCTGGGGAACGTTGCTTTCTATGGTCTTTGTTGCAAGGGCAAATCAGGGATCTACTTCTGTTAATCCCATCAAGCACTTTTCACATTTGAAGTAGAAAATCACAAGTATTAGAACTTTTGACAAAAATCAGTTTATTGGAGGTGTTGTATCAAGTGGCCTGAATAACTTATGATATCCTTTGCTTCTTAGTATTGACAAACTTTAATTTTTAGTTTTATGATGGAATTAGTTTTATTATAAGTTTGTCTGCATATATGTAATATTCTCTGATCACATTAATCCTCTCTACTACCTTTTAATGCTCCCTTTCCATTTTTCCTTCTGTAACAGGTCTCCTACTTTTGCTGACATAACTTACCCCCATCCTATCTTGCACTTAAGAGGATGAGCGGTTATCTTGTAAACTGCCTTATTCATTTAACATGATTTTCTTCAATTCTACCCATACATATGCAAAAACACAATTCTATTCCCTTTTATGACTTAATTAACCTTCACTGTATTTATGTGTATTATTTGAATTTCCATACAAATTTTTAATTTATTCATTGAAGTATATCTAAGCTGATTCTATATTCAAGCTATGGTAAATAGTGCAGCAATAAATATAGATGCGTAAATATTTCTGAATTTGCTAACTTTGATTCAGCTATGGTGTATATGGTAGTTGTATGCTGATTTTCATAAACCTTGGTCTAGAAGAGCTTTTTGATACTTTAGAAATAGATTCTCTTACATACAGAAGTGGGAATTAAGCAAACCGAATTTAAAAGTAGTCCTTTATTTGCCATGAAATCTGCTTTTGTGCAATTAAAAGATACTACTAATTAATAGATAACATGAGTGGGGATTAGTCCAGTCAATTTATTCTCCTTGCCATAAGAAACAATGTTTTTACATTTTGTAACGTCCTATTTATCTTTGTTCAACTTCAAATCCTCTTATTCTCCTTTGAAGTCTCCCAGAAGTGCTGCATCACACTTCAGAGTGTAGAAATATTCTTCAAAATTCCTAATCAGTTAAATTATTAAAGAATAATAATAAATAGCACTTACATTGAGCTACATAGAAATGATGGACACTATACACACCATCTCATTTTTCCTTCAGTGACATGTGAGGTTGAGACCATTCTTACAAGTTGGAAATGTAGGTTTCATAAAATTAACCATTTAGTTTGGAGTCTCATATCAAGCAAGTAGCTGACTCCAGAATGAAAATTTGAAATTCAGGACTTGGTTCAATTCTGGAACATTTTACTTTTTGCTATATTAACATAAATATGTAAGCAACAGAACTGTAGACAACAGCTCCTTTTCAAAAGAACCAAGGTGGTAAACCAGGCTTGCCTGATGAAGCTATGCAGGTCCTCTGTTGTATCAGGAAAACAATTCATGGTGGCATCTGTGACCCATCCCTCTGCCTTGTTGTCTATTTTGAAACTTGCAGGATAAGAACAATTCATACCAGCTTCTGACCCAAGTTCAGAATTCAAATTCATTGTCCTTATTTCAATTTTTATTGTTGTAAACTGAATACCAAAGACTTGTTATTTATAAAGAAAAGAGGTTTATTTCATTAATTTCCTGGAAGTCCAGTACTACCATCTGTTTTATATGATATACGTAGTCAGGGACATCAGGTGAGGAGCCAGAGTAAGCCTGCAGTCCTCAGTCCCACCTCCACAGCCTCTGTGATCACAAAGACCACCTCCAAATGTCAGTTAGCTCTGGTAATTAAAATTACAACAAGAGACATGCTCAAACCACTGCATTCACTTATGTGATTATTTCCATCTTCTCTCTTCCTGAATACAGGATTCTGTCTTTTACTATAAGGCACCGAGTCACTTGAACAATTTTTCTACCTAAAATTGCATTTAATTCAAGTAGCTCTTTTGTTGCACCTAAGATATGATTTTAACTCTGTAATGTAATCAATATAGAGAATTATTTGAAAGAATAGGCTACTGTTGGCCATTGCTATTCAGAAAATTACCATGTTACATTCTTGGACTCTCATGGTTGGTCTTGCCCTGGTATAGTGCACATTTGTTTGCTATAGTGTTAGATTCCAAGAAGAGAGAGAAGATAGAAGTAATTACATAACTGAACGTTGTATTTAGAGTGTGTCTCCTGCTGGATGTTTAAGCTTCAGAGAAAAATGACCTGCAGAAATGGGCCTTCACAATTGTAATGATTAAATATAATGATTATTAAAGATTGCTATGGAATCTGGGCAGGCAGGGGGCAGCGGGTCCTGAGAGCAGCCAATCCCTGGCAGGGCCGGGGCACGAGGCCATGTGGCAGGTCTCCAATGGTGGCTGGTCTCAGGCGGCTAGCCATATGGGCAGCAGGTGGGTGAGAGACAGACAGATAGGCACACCATGTAGAGTGAGTTCGATATTTATTTGGTGGGTTATGGAGGGGAAGAGAAAAAGGGGAGAAGAGGGAGGGAGGGAGAGAGAGAGAGAGGAAGGGGAAGGGGAAGGGTAGAAGTGGGGAGAGGCAGAAGCTGCCTCCTCAAGAGAAAGATGGATAAGAGAGAGAGACTAAGGCTGCAAGCCTGGATGGAGTGGGCATGGCTTGTCTCTTAGAGAGGCAGATCATTACACTCCCATCTGTTTTTTATAATAACATATATAAACCATCAGGGAGGTCAGGCACCACAGGTTAAAGGAATTGGGGCGGCGGATTCTCAAGGCTACTTCCCACTTATTTGTGGGCATCATCTTTGGGTGTCATCTTTGGGGGGAACCTGAGAAGGCTGGGTGTTGGTCACATCCTGGCATAGTTGGTCTCTTTCTAGGAAAGACAGATTCAGACTTGTGCTGACAGATTCTATCAAAGGCAAGTGTTTTTAGATAGTTTAGGGGTCATTTATTAGTAAGGGCTTAATCAGAAATTATCATCAAGTTGTACGGTGCATCCTTTGGATTTAGGAAGGGGGGCAAAGCTCTAGGGAGGACACAATGAATTATAAATATTTTCATTAAAATACATAATACATATGAATTTGTTTTATGTGTATGTGCATGAGTATATGTAGAGTGCACCATATTCATGGTGGAAACCTTGGAGGTCTGAAGAGGGCACTGGATCCCTGGAACTAAGTGTTGGGTGGTTGTGCAACAACTCAGGGTGCTATGGACCAAACCTGCCTCTTTTGCGAGAACAGAGGAGGCCTTAACTGCTGTGCCATCTCTCCAGCCCTAACTAAAAACATTTTTTTCTCCCTATGTTTCCTGTTTGGTCTTTCCACCCTTACTTGTTAGCTACTATGTTTTGTATCTGAAAAGAATCCTACCAGCCAATTTTTAAAGCTTGTTTCCATCTGGTGGTGTTATTGGGAAGGTGGGGTCTGATTGGAGGAAGTAGAGCATTAGGTAGACAGTAAAGTATATATTGGAAGCCTGGCTCCTTCTCTCTCACCCTGTTTCCTGGTGAGTGGTTTCCACCATGTGCTTCTATTTTGATATTCTGCCTGACTCCAGGTGCAGAAACCACAGATCTACTGACGTTGGATTGATACCTATGAAACTATGAAGTGAAATAAATCTTTCCTCTCAAGTTGATTTTCTCATTGTTTTGTTATAGCTAACCAAACTTAACATATTCACTCAGTGACTTTATTCTGAGGTGCTCATTTATCTGTGGATGCTTATTTATAACTTAATTATCTGAGGCTTGAATAAAATGAGGAATATGTGTTTTATTTGCTTGTTTATTTATTTTAGTAAATTTGATGATAACCACAAACTTAAAGGAAAAGAAGTGCGTGGCAAAATAAAAAGTTTCAAACTTTTGTAAATTCATTTAAATGTTGGGGATACTTTTCTGGTTAATTATCCATAACTGCCTGAGTACTGCAGAAAGAATTAGTTTCATTGAATTGGGCAGTTGTCTCTATTCAAGAGCACAGGATCTACATAGATGCTAAAAATAATATTCTGTAATAGCAGAATTGAAGGCATTACTTTCTGGAAGTATTACTACTATCTCAAATCCCATGAAGTATCACCTTCTGTAGGTTCTGACTATAGATATTATATGATGATCTATTTAGTTTGTTTTAATATGAGCTCTGTAGTTGTACAGTTTCTAACTTTCCAAATGTTATAGACAGTCATGACAATGTAAGGATCACCTTGGCCATGCTGTGCCTCCCACCTTCGTCAAAATCAACTGCTTTATATCCCTCTCTGCTTCTTTGTGTTTACTGACATTTTTGAGGGCTACTTCATTTCTGTGATTCAATTAGAACTCAGTGATATTTTGTTTTGCTGTTGTTTCTACTGAAACACACTCTGGGTATTTTTATGGCCAGTGAGGGAGACACTTGAATATAGTGTTAAATAGGATAACCATGATGGCTATGTTCTAAATATTTATAAGAGGAATATTGAAGGAGACAGAATAAAAAGTGAAGGAAAGTTCGTTTAGGTACTGGTGATCACTAACTTTAGGCAAAATAATCAACTTCTTTGAAGTTTTAACTTATTCATGACGAGAACAATGATAATCATATAGACAGAAGTATAGTATTTGAAGTTGGATCTAACTCATATTCACATGCCCCAAACAGCATCTTTTTCAGGTTGTCATTTTATTTTTTGGCATCCTAAAAATTGTCAGGCCTAGTATATTGATTCTTCTATAACTTTCCAGCTTCTCTTTTAGTATCTGATCATTTTCTTTATTTTGAAGTTATTTTATCTAATGTAAATATGCTCACACATTTCTCTTTCTTTTCAAAACATTTATACTGTTTTTTTTTATTTGTGTGATGTTTCTGTTTTAATGAATGCCATCTGTGTAAGTGGAGATCAAGGGGGCTATCAGATTTCTCTAACAGGTGGTTGAGAACCTCCCAGCATGTGTACTGGGGAAGAAAGTCAGGACTTCTGGAAGAGCAAGTGCTCATAACTGTTGAGCCATCTCTTCATTCTCATAAACAATTTTCTTTTGATTTTGGAGTTTGGATTTGGTTCACTTTTGGTTTTGAAAATCCTGGACACTGAAGGTTAAATGACAGAGATTAAGAGCCTTGCTAGACAAGAGGTACAGAGATTATTTCCTATAACCAAGTCTGTTCCGGCTTTAAAGTGTCTTAGCTTTGTTGATTTGTTTACTTGCTTCTAAAAACTTTATGCTTTATGGAATCCATTTGTTGGCAAGCTAATGGTTCTACTTAAAGTACATACAAATAAAATCATAAATTTATATTCATTTGTATCTTGACATTTTCACCAACTATTATGTTTATATTCCAGATTCAAAATTAATTTATCTAGATTTTAGCATGCAGATCTACAGAAAAAAATATATAAATCAATGAAAAATCAGAAAATACTCTAACAAACATTTTAAAAAGAAGGAAATTGGACCAAAGAGTATACTGGAAAATACATGATACTGTCAGTAATTGGAAATATGCAAATTAAAACACTACTACAAACCCACTAAATTGGGAAAGAATGTAAAAATTGTGGCAGTATTCTGTGGTCTGCTGAAAAGAAATAATGAGAATCTCCATAGTTATCAGAACAAACTATACATCTGACTTGAAAAACATCTTAACTCCATGCTTGGCAACATATCAACTCCTCATTATCTATATACTATAGAAAGACAGGTGCACAGGTGAATCAAGATTCCAAAAATTTTTATTATATATCTCTGTGTGTGTGTGCGTGTGTAAATGTATATGTGACTGCACCCATAGTCCAGGAAAGAGAACTGGATCCCCTGGAGCTGGAGTTACAGGCAGTTGTCAGCTGCCATGTGAGTTCTAGGCAAGTGACCCTAGCTACTGAGACTTCTCCCATGCTCTTGAATGAAGATGCATGCCTAAGAAAATTTACAACATGATTGCTCACAGTTGCTTAAAATGAAGGAAGCTGTAGTACAGTTCTAGAGTGGAATATGAGAGAGTACAGATATGAGTTTAGATTTATCCACCTTACGTTTCCATGCATCCTGTCCTTGCTTTACCCACATCATCACTCTTCTGTGCTAGACTGCTGGGCAGTTTCTTTAAAATAACACAAGCTATAGATATGGTTAATTTTACATATTACAAACTCAGTGCTTCCTACTTCCATCCCTTTCCTCATGAATCTAACAGAAGCAGTATGTGGCATTTATTCAGTCAGAGAACAAAGCAAAAGAGAAGTACGATGATGGTTATATTCCCCTACACATGTGCAACTCTGCTTATCTTGGTCATGACCTCCTCTTACCAAGGGTCATTGGAAATTCCAGGAGATAAAATATAGCCAGAGGCCAAGTCAGCACAGATAATTCAAATGTCAGAGAAAACATCTGACAACATTCTGAGATTCTGTACCCAAACAACTAGGCAATAATTGGTTTTCTATAGTTTTAATATTGTATATATGCTGGTGAACAGATTTTGAAATTTTAACTTTCCTCTCTCCTATAGAAAAGCTGAGGGAAAAAGGAAAAGATAAATGTTTCATCCATGATCCCCCAAACCATACTACTCTTTTAAGCTTTCTATAGCTGGTTTAGGATTAGGGGATTTTATACAACTATTAGGGAATAAAACCTTATATAACACCACATCTCTCTGTAGCATCAGTCTATAGCTGGTCCAACAGTACTGTGTTTTCAAGTACTACACACCTGGCAGTCCCCTAAAATACTCGGAGTTAATTGTAACCCACTAGCAGTAAGTATCCTGGCCATTTGCTCACCTGTTTCTGACAGCATTTGTTAAGCTTTACTACTTATAATGCCAGACTTAAATGGAGACATTCCAGGATTATAGGCACTTTGGAGGATTTAAATTGTTTCCAAAGGAAAATTTGGCTTTCAAACTCACGATTTTTTTTTTTGTCTGTAGGTAAAAACATCACTGTACTGAAAAGTGAATATATTCATGATATGTTATGGAAAGGAGGAAACCCAGATTATTAAACCTTCCTGGAAGTAACTAATAGGAGAAACCCTAAGGGCTCTGTCTCATCATATATTATTTACATCTGTTACTCCAAGGCCTGCCAAACAACCTGCTTGATTGGCATCTAAATGTGATCTTGGTTCACTTAGTACTCTGCTTTTGGAGTGAAGTGTTTAACTCGCTTAATGAGTTAATGAGTCTTAACCTGATACTTGTCAAAAAGAACCTGTGATCTGGACCAAAGTTATGCTGAAGAGCTACATGTCACTGCCCTGATCTGTTATTTGGTATTCAGTATTTTCATCTGTAAACTTAAAGAGAAGTGGGTTGATTTAGATGTGAGCTTGCACTTGGATGTGATGAAATTTACTTATGTCCTTGTTGAGATGAGTTCTTGCATTTAGACTGAGACTCTTCTGTCTAAAATTATACATTAAAAAGAAAAATATCCTAGCATTTAATGTATCCCTGACTCAAGATCTCATTTCACAAACACCTATTCTTGTATTAGAGTCTGTTCTGCAACTTCACAAAAATATTCAGCATGGTCATTTCACTTCCAGAACTCTGGAGAAATCCATGTCATTCGTAATACCATCGTGAGATCATAGATTAAGAGATAGAAGCCTCGTTTTGAGATGCATAAAGACATGTGGGTTAAGTTGAAGTCATCGATGCTGCCTCAGAAGACATCTGTTTTGTAATGAAATTTTTATATTCTAAGCTGCCAAGTTTGGGATAGCATGTTAAGCAGTAGTAGACGATTATTAGAGTAGCTAAGAAGTAACTTTGGTGCTCTAAAGCAGAGATCTAAGCAGGAATGAGCTAATGAAGGTTCTGAATATCAATTATCCTTTCCTGATAACATCTAGTTTGAGACAGTCACAGGTCTTACTGTTAGATTAGAAGCTTCAAAGAAATAAATCTATTCTCTAGGATTCCTTTTTGAAAATGTATTTATTTATTTGTTATTTGTACATTTATTTATAATTTATAGTCTCAATGTGTTGCCCTGGCTGGTCTGAAACTCACACTATTGAACAGAATGGCCTTTGACTCACAGTGATCTTCTTCCTGCTTCTATATCCCAAGTGCTGGCATCAAAGGCATGTGCCATCACATCCAGCTTTGGATTCCATATGTATATAAACAATATATTTGTTATTTATAATAACAGCATCATATAGCTTTATTTATCTGAAATTGATCAAATTCTATGACGCCACATGGCACACGAGCCAAACCATTGCTAGAGGGAATATTTGTCTTCTTTTATTTAACAATAGATACTTTCCCGCTAATATAGACTTATTTATTTATTGTCATATAATGAGATCCACTATAAGGCTGTTATATGTTCATTGTTTTTGTTGATTCTCTTCCTGAACTCTCCTTCTCAAGTCTCCTCTCTTCCACTGGTCCCTTTTCCTCTTTAACTAACCCACCTATTATCTTTCATATCCCCTCTACAACCCTCACGTAAGACCTCTGGTTCTGTTCTCATACTCCTTTTTCTAGTTTCATGATCTATTACATGCCAAAATATACACATAGATTAAAGCTAAAATACAGGGTCCATATATGAGAAATCCACAGCCAACATAATACTAAATGCGTAAAACTCAAGATCATTTATTCAAAAATCTGGAAAAAATAAGTGTGTTCACTGCGTGTACTTGTATTCAGTATGGCTTGAAATTTCATCTAGTGCAATAAAATTATTAGCAAATAAAAGGCGTACAAAAAGAAAAGAAGATAAACTATCCCTATCTGTAGTTGATGCAATCCTGTACTTAAAGATCCTATGGACTTCGCCTGAAAATTACTGAACCTATAAATACTTTAAGCTAAGTACCTAGACAAAAAATAAACATAAAAATTAGTAGCTTTTATATTCGCTAATAATGAATTTTCTCTTAAGAAATTAAGAAAATATTCCTCTTAACAGTAGCTTATGAATACCCAGAAATAAACCTACCCAAGGAGGTTAAAGATCTCTATAATTAAAAGTTTAAGACACTGAAGGAAAAAAAATTTAAAGAGGATACTAGGACATGGGAAGACTCATCCCATGTTCATGGGTAGGAAGAATTAGTATTGTGAAATGTCCATATTACCAAATGTAGTCTACAGATTCAATATGATGCTCTTTCGATATCTACTGATAGTCTATATAATTTATTGACCATGTAATTAAGGTCCTTTAAATTAAGCTTGTGTTGTTTATTCCCATTGTGCCTTTTCTGTTATAGAAAATAGCATATATAAAATTTAAAAATTATTCACTAGGATTTTCTAAAACCATTTTTTAAAATTTTTTGTGTGTGCACACGTGTGAATGCAAGCTCCAGGCTTGCGTGTGCACCTGCAAGAAGTTGACTAAAGAGACCAGGAGAGGGTGTCAGATGCCCAGGAGCTAAAGTTATAGGCAGTTGTGAGCTGTCTGATGTGAGTACTGGGAAGGGAACTCAGATCTATCTGAAAAGCAGCAGGAACTCTTAAACTCTGAGCCATCTCTCTTCAACTAGAAGTTTAAATTGCTGAAAAAAGAGATAGATCTATTCCAGTCGTAGATTCAAATCCGTGAACATTGACTGAGTTCTATGCCTACATAAGTGGAGTGAGCTGCTACTCCAGAGTCCAATTCACTTTGCTAATATTTCTGATAGCCAAAATAATCCTGATTAATACAAAAGATAAAGAAATGAAGACATAAGAGAGATTGACATTGGCTTGATTATGCCCTATCGTGAATTAAAGTGGTTTAATTCTTTATTCTCTCTGTGACTACATCTCTGTGAATATGTCTGTCTTCCTATAGCCTTCAAGGTGTCCTTTGATATCCAATCCACCTGTCTAATCATTGAAATTCTGGTGAATTTCTTCTAAACTTTGGCATGGAATTTATATCATGTGATTGTCTGTTAACTTGCTGTGCATGAGGAATCTCCATTAGATTGAAGTTTCCAGGTGCTGCAAATAAAACCAAACAGAACTAGCAGTATCATTTTTTTTGAACTTGAAAAGCATTATCAATAAGTGATATTGTTCTCATGGATGGCAAACTGTCTAAGTATGTTCTCTGGCATCTCTACATCAGTCTTTCACAAGGGCAAGGGAACCTGAGATTGTCTTCTAATATACCGCATATCCTGGGAATGATTTACACTAATGGATTAAGTATAAACTTTTGAAGTATTGCCTAATATATCATGAATAACAAGAAAGAACAGTTCTTTGATGAATAAAATTAGTGTGTTCATATTCTGTGTTATAGTCTACCAGAGGGAATCATATAAAATTCAGTGAAGTTTTTCCTATTCCTGTCATTACTAGTTAGGACCCTCTCTGTTCATTAGAAGATTAGGATTATGGGGTGGTGAGATGGCTCATTGCACAAAGGTAATTACTTCCAAGCCTGATGACTTCTGATGGATCATTGATACTCATATGGCGGAAAGAGAGAACCTATTCTTGTTTGTCCTCTGACTTCCACATACACCTGTGACACATAGACCCTCCCAACATATTTAAATATGTTTATGAAAATGAATGTTGTTAGGACGTAGTTGAGGATGTGGATGAAAGCATATAATTGTGCATCCAAAAACACTAAACTGAATTACCGAGTGATTGATTCAGCTGTATAGTATAATTGAGGGACTGCCAGAGTGCTTACGTCATTCCGGAGTGTTTCTCTTCTGCACTTACCATTATGAAGAAGGAAACTGTTACCAGTTTCCTGCATTGGATTGAGTTTTACAACTTCTATTTTGTCTTCTTGCTCAAGTTCAAATTAAAAACATTCTGTGAAACTAAACAACTTCTCATTTGTATCAGGGAACTGCAGTAGGCATAACTTCTACACTTCAATTAGAAATCTTTAATTAGCCCAGAGTCCCTGGTGTCTTGTGTGTTGCTGCACACATTTATAACCTTTTCCTCAAGTCTGCATAGACTGACATAGTAAATGGTATGTAGGCCAGGTGCGGATCGATGATTCTTTTCCCAAGGGCTTTTTTTATTCAAGTCTCATGTTGTGTGATTCATGTCCTGTAGCCTGAGGGGAAGTGATGCTTCTTCTGAGGTTGATACAGACATGGTCCTCTGGCTGGTGCTCTCTCTTTAATATAAACAAAGAAGAGGACATCTAGGCACTGTGGTTTGTCCATGAGCCAAATAGCTGTGGTCATTCTAAAGGAGAAAACGCATAATGAGATTTGCCTTCTATAGACCAAACCTTGGTGGTAACATGTGTCATGGTCCTGGATTTTACAGTATTGTCTGGTGCTTGTGAAGTTAGGCAATTTGGAGATTTTTAGAGATAAAAAGTAGTGTGTGTTTAAAGCAATTATTAAAGACTACTATGCAACCAGCATGGTGGCACATGGGAGCTGGAGGCTGGAGATCAGAAATCTGAGCTCAGCTTGGGTTACCCAAAGAGTTCAAGTTTAGCTTAATCTAAGCTACTTAGTGAGATCCTATCTCACAAAAAAATAAGGAAAGAAAAAAGAAAAAATACCAAAAACAAGCTCTGGGGTTGTAACTCAGTGCTAGAGTATTTTTTGAGAACACACAAAGTCCAGGATTTGATAAATAGTACAAAAAAAAGCAAAACAAGACCACATTCTGGTATGATTCCCTGTGCTTTGACCAGACTTTTGCTCTTTGGTAGAGACTCCAGTTATTACTCTCTGAAAGGGTTTCTGTTGCTCTTTAAGCTCTCTCTCTCTCTCTCTCTCTCTCTCTCTCTCTCTCTTTCTCTCTCTCTCTCTCTCTCTCACACACACACACACACACACACACACTCTACTGAATTCATTTAGCGTTGCAAGTATGTGTATATTTAAGGATGGCCATTGGGATTGGATAACAAAGCAAAGTTTGTACCTGGGGAAGACTGATTCTTTCTCTCCCAGTAGCCATTAATTGCCTCTAGGAATAGAGTCTTGTAAGATTTCTGTCATCCACATGTGTATCTCAACTGGTATTTCCATTGCACGTGCCATATTTATGTGACCATAGTTTGTGATTTCATGGGTGGTGATTTTCTGTCTATATAGAAGATACTATCTCACAGAAGATGTCTTGTTCCTCTGATCCTTACAACCATTTCATCCCCTCTTCTTGTAATATTCCCTACGCCTTAGGAGTAGGAGTCATGTTGTAGATATAACAATTAGTTTTGACCATTCTGTGGTATATAGTTCTCTACATTATAACCACTTGTGGATTTCTGTAATAATCTCCCTTTGCTACAAAAGGAATTTTCTTTGATTAAAAAATGACATCCACAGTTATCTGTGAATATATGGATAGTTATTTATAATGTAGTTAGAACATGTCTTGTTCAGGACATTGTAGTAGTTGTTCTTTTCTAGGAATCATGACCTCACCATCCATGCTTAGTTAGATGCATTTGCAGTACCAGACATAAGTTCTCTCCTATTGAGCATGTCTTAAGTCCAGTTAAACAGCTGTTGGTTACCTCAAAGACGTAGGTACCTCTAGAGCATCCTTAGGATATCTTGTCATGCTTGTTTTTGTTGTTGAGATCCAGGCTGATCCAAGGCTTTCATGGAGGCTCTGATTATAGTACAAAAGGAGCCAACCCTCATGTGCTTTCTCAGGAATGGATTTGTCAAGGCCATTCTGGGGCTGTGACCTGGGCCTAGAAAGAGCTAAGGTTTCATTCCTCAGAGCTTGGTTTTTCCTCCTAAAATGACTGGGGTTATTAGTCCCAATAGTTTTGTGCACTGAGTCTGT
Source organism: Ondatra zibethicus (assembly GCA_004026605.1). Lineage (NCBI taxonomy): Eukaryota > Metazoa > Chordata > Mammalia > Rodentia > Cricetidae > Ondatra > Ondatra zibethicus. Next base: position 40,532 of record PVIU01005373.1, on the reverse strand, counting down.
AATGCTCTTGAATCACCCTGTGTTCACTTTGTGGTACATTGTTTATTTAGTGTCCTGCTGACTTTGTTTTATTTTATGGTAGATTATAACTTTATCTAATTTCTCTTCTGGAAATATTGTATAAGATGCTGCCCTTAGTATGTTTGTTTCACATAAGACATAGCTTGATCAAGACCTCCTTATCCTGCATATACTTATCTCTCTGTCTTCTGATCACTTGATCCTCTCTCTCAGAACCTGTCACTGAAAAGTTAAGAATGGTTCTGGTTAATTGTTGTTATTCTTCATTTATCCTACATATCTTAGTTTTCAGGCACAGAATTTCCTGATGACGATAATCCTCAATATATCTACACAAAGATGAGATGCTACTGCCTCCATCTTTATTAAAATAGAAAGGCATAGCTATACCAGTGTAAGTGATTGGTCCTGTTTTCTGTGGAAAAGCTGCATCAAGGAACTGTTATCCTCAGTGTCAGGGCTCATACTCTTATCTTTGGAAAATAATGAATGGTACAGTATCTAGTTCTCTGGTATCCTTTTGTCTTAGAATTTTCATGTAGCTTTTTAAAAAGTCTCTCCACAATGATAGAGACCTTATGATTTATGAATGATTTTTTAAACCATATTTATTCTACAGTCCTAGAACTTACATTCTATTTGTTTCAAGTGTGAACATCTGCTACCTGGAAAGATCAACTTGATTGATAACTACTTGGTAAAATCTCCACCATTTGGCCACATGGAGAGTAAAGTGCATCCTGTACTCCAAGAACTTTTGCTAAAATAGAAACTTTTATTTCCTGTCTTTGAAGTCTCATAAAGTAACCAATATGAATTGCTTCATCTTTCTAAGCAGCAGCTCATATAAGAACAAGAAGAAACAGAATGCAGCACGGCGTTCGAAATTACTCTTACCCAGTGGTAGGGTCATCTCCTGCAGTGCCTCATTTTGAGTATCACAATTACTGTTGGCCTATCTCTGACACCGTCAGTTCCTTAAGCAATATCCACTTATCTCTTTCTTAGTCTTCCCAGTGGCCTCATTGCTTACACAGGGAAAAGATGAGGGACAACAGCATTAAATGAGCACCCTGAACTTTATGGGGTGTATCTCCCAGCCTTTAAGCTTCCACACAACGTAAGATTGTATTGCTTTCAAGAGTGGCTCCCAAGGACTCTCTAATGCTGTGAAAAAAAATCCTCCTTGGAGAAATCAGGTTACAGACGCTATGTATGAGGCAATTCTGTATGTTAAATGCATTATATGGATAAATACAGAAGGAAGGATAAAAGGCATAAACACAAAGTATTGGCCATTGGATGATGGATGGTATTTGTTCTTTGTGTTCCCAGCTATATTTTGTATCATGCATGAACATTACAATTGCATTAAGAACAAAATGTATGTATTTTAGTGAAGCAAAAATATTTAGTTCTAGCCCAGTGGTGGTGGCACACACCTTTAATCCCAGCACTTGGGAGGTAGAGACAGGAGGATCTCTGTGAGTTCGAGGCCAGCCTGGTCTACAGAGTGAGTTACAGGGAAGGCTCCAAAACATCAGAGAAACCCTGTTTTGAAAAACAAAATGAAACAAAAAAACCCAAAATATTTAGTTCTAATAGTCTACCTGTTCTGGTGATGTGTCTGAGTAAACATGACACACATTCACGAGGGTTTTCTTCCTAACTTTCCAGAACATGCCTCTCCCTGTCCCTGTCCTGCTAGGACTACTTACAGAATTAACTCAGAGAATCTAGAATATTCTCTTGACCCTTTGATTCATATTATTCATCTCTGTCTGAAATGCTTGTGTGTGCGCGCGCATGTGTGCAGATATGTATGCATGGGTGTGTATGTATGTATGTGTGTGTGTTCTTTTTAAAACTTTTTGGCCTGCATGAAAACTTTCCACCCAGAGGGCTCTTTTTGGTCTTATTTACAGCTGAGGAAATAGTCAATAGCTAAGTGTTGAATAAGTCATGGCTATCAGTAAATGCTGCCAAGTGCTCCAGAAAAACATTAGCCATTGTTATCACTGGTAGACTTGTAATTCACTCCAAACAACTGAAAAATAAGCCAGAAGAGATGTTCTCTTTGATGTAGGAGATATGCAAAATACCATCTCAACAGAGTGTCCATCGCTCAGCTAGATGACTGTTCATGCCCTCAAAGCTCTAATTTGTGTATTCCTCACAGAAATACTCTTCCTTCCATTTTACAAAACTAGTGTGCCATTTTCCACATGAAGCAAATGAGGCAAATTTCTATGGAAATTAAATACCTCTTGCATGCTCATAAAACTAGCAGTGCTCAGCTTGTGATTGACATCTCCGGTTTCTGCTTTAATCACCATATTATCGGATAAAAGCCAGAACTCTAGAAGTTGTCATCCAGGGAATTTTGCACACATCAGTACATATAAACTCAGGTCCCCCAGTGATTGCCAACTCAGAGTCACATCAAAGCAAAAACAAGAACTGTATATAAAAATCTCCATCCAATATGTAATGTTTACATAGTACATCTCCAAAATTCAAAACCCCAAAATGTCAATTATGCAAGTTTAATTTCACATTAAAAAATATGTAATGATTAAAAGCAGCATCACTTTTTGTGAACCTCACATATTTGAATATAATGCTAATCTTAAACATGTATTTAAAGGCTAATAGCTCAAGTATGTAATTAATAGGCTATTTATTGAAATCCTGAAGAGACATGGAGATGAATATAGATTCCCACATAATGAGAAAGTTTTACAAAATCCGAGAAATGCAAATTTGTGGGAAAATCTTTACTTTTCAACAATAATAGGGAAGAATATTAATATGGCAATACTGTGATATTTTGTCAAGAAAGCTGGTAAAGTTTCTTTAAAATGTAATTCACTCCACCACCAGCACTAGGGAAGCAGTGCCCTCATATAGCATCTGTAGTGTAAATTAGGGCAGATATGAAGACTAGCAATTCATCTTGTCATTTTAAGATCCCTAAATGTCCCATCCTTTGTCTAATTAGCACTTTTTAGAGGAAATAATCAGAGATATAGACATGCTTTTGCTCATCTTAGTATTTTAGTATTTCTCTGTGTGTGAGAGAGGGGGGAGAGGATGATGGAGTACTCAGCCTACAAAATTATTCAGGAGTAACTAGATAGATAATTGCATGCATCTAGAAAGATGCTTTTAATCTTCTAGAATAGTGCTCATGATACAATGCTATGTTTTAGCATTGTTTTAGTAAGATAGCAGTATTTGGTTTTATACCCTAGGTTCCTGGGCTATCGAGTCACAGATTTTTGGTCAATTGAGCAGTGCCAAGAATAGATTAGATTTTGTGGCATGGGCTTTAAGTCAAATCAGATATTGATTAGTTATTCTCACAATTATTGTACCACCATTGCACTAGCGTATCTTGCAGGCAGGACAGCATTGTAGATCAAAGGGTTTATGGTTGGGTTGGTGTTTACTTTTCTCCTTTGGTAGCATGGTGAGTATATTCCTGTACCAAAGGTGCTAGCAGATAATGGTGAAGGCCCTATGGAGGCACCAGATTGATACTTCCATGTTCAGTTAATTATGGTAAGTGCTGTCTTCTGCAAAAGGGCCTTGTCATCACTTTTGTGGAGAGAATGTATGGACTTGACAACAGCTTCAGTTATTCATGAACTGAAGGTTCATGGGGCTACTTTGGTCAACAACTCAATTAAATATAACCCAATCCAGTTCTGAAAGTTTAATTTGGAGGCAGGAGATGGCCATCTAGGACTCTGTCTCCCCTATAATTTGAAAATTTGATTTAGATTACCTTCATATATGTATATATTTTAGGAAGGTTCTACTCTATTAGGTTTCCATATTATACAAACTGCTCTTAATTTTAGCTGCCCTCCCCAATACAGTTGATCATCTCATCCTATTCCTGACCCCCTCAACATACCCATCCACAGCTATCTATTTTGTTTCCCCCTTTTAGGGAAATCTAACTACCACCCTATGCCCCAGTTCCTTCTCTATGCCTAACCTCTAAGGTTCTACAGATTGTACATTAGTTATCATTGACTGAACAGCTACTATCCACATATAAGTCAATACAGATCATATGTGTATTTTTGGGCCTGGGTCACCTCATTAAGGATATTTTTTTCTAGTTCTACTAAATTGCCTGCTAATTTCATGATTTCATGTTTTTAACTTCATCCATTCATCTTTTGTATGTGTTCTTTAATTTGGTTTACAAGTATTTTATTGAATATTTTTGCACCTATTTTTATAAGGTAAACAGGTATATAATTCTTCCTTTTTTGAGTCCTTGTGTAGTTTAGACATCAGAGTAACTGTGGTCTTGTAAAATGAATTTGGCAATGTTCCTTATCTTTCTAATTTGTGAAATAATCTGAGGAGTATTGGCATTAACTCTTATTTGAAAGTCTAGTAGAACTGAACCTTATAGAAGAGAAACTGGGAAGAACACTTGAACGCATTGGCACAGGAGACCACTTCCTAAATATAACCCCAGCAGCACAGACACTGAGAGAAACAATTAATAGATGGGACCCCTGAAACTGAAAAGCTTCTGTAAAGCAAAGGACATGGTCAACAAGACAAAATGACAGCCTACAGAATGGGAAAAGATCTTCACTAACCCTACATCAGAAAGAGGTCTGATCTCCCAAATAAACAAAGAACTCAAGAAATTGGTCATCAAAAGAACAAATAATCCAATAAAAAATGGAGTAAAGACATAAACAGAGAACTCTCCACAGAGGAATCTAAAATGGCTGAAAGACACTTAAGGAAATGTTCAACATCCTTAGTCATCAGAGAAATGCAAATCAAAACAACTCTGGGATTCCATCTTACACCTGTAAGAATGGCCAAGATAAAAAACACTGATGATAACTTATGCTGCAGAGGTTGTGGGGTAAAGGTAGCACTTCTGCATTGCTGGTGGAGTGCAAGCTGGTACAGCCCCTTTGCATGTCAGTGTGGAGATTTCTCAGAAAATTAGGAAACAACCTTCCTCACGACCCAGTAATATCACTTTTGGGTATATATCCAAAGGATGCTCAATCGTGCCACAAGGACATGTCCTCAAATATGTTCATAACAGTATTGTTTGCCATAGCCAGAAACTGGAAAGAACCTAAATGTCCCCTTTACCAAGGAATGGATAAGGAAAATGTGGTACATTTACACAATGGAGGACTACACAGCAGAAAAAATTAACATCTTGAATTTTGCAGGAAAATGGATGGAGCTAGAAAGCATCATTTTGAGTGAGGTAACTCAAACACAGAAAGAAAATTATCACATGTACTCACTCATAAGTTGTTTTTTAACATAAATGAAAGGAAACCAGCCCACAAATCACAATCCCAGAGAACTTAGACAACAATGAGGACATAGATATAATATACATAGGAAGTAGAAAAAAACAAGATCTTCTGAGTAAATTGGGAGCATGGGGAACTTGGGGTAGGGTTGAAGGGGAGGGGAGAGGCAGGGGAGCAGAGAAAAATGAAGAGCTCAATAAAAATCAATAAAAAAGACACAACCAAAAAAAAAAAAGGAAAGAAAGTCTAGTAGAATTCTGTACCAAAACGATCTGACTCCAGGCATTTTTTTTTTATTGGTAGACTGGTAAGGACTGCCTCTATATCACTAGGGCTTATAGGTCTGTTTAAATTGATTATCTGATCTTGATTTAAGTTTTGTAAGTAGTATGTGTTGAGAAAATTACCATTTCTTTGGATTTTCCAAATTGACAGAACTTAGGCTTTAGAAGTATTGCCTTTATTTTCTCTGGATTTCTTCAGTGTCTCTTATTGTGTCCTCATTTTCATCTATAATTTTATTAATTATGTGTTCTTTCTCTGTCTTTAATTAATTTGGATAAGTGTCTGTGAATTTTATTTTCTCAAAGAACAAACCATTTGTTTCATTAATTTTTGTTTTGTATTTTATGTTATTGTTTGCTTTTCTATTTTACTGATTTCAGCCATGAGTTTATTTCTTTCTGTCTACTCCTTTTGGGTATGGAATTTCTTCTTTTTGTTCTAGAGTTTTCAGAAGTGCAGTTAAGTTGCTAACATGAGGTGTGTGTGTGTGTGTGTGTGTGTGTGTGTGTGTGTGTATGCACTTAGTGACCTGTACTTTCATTTTAGAACTTTCTTATTGTGTCCTATAAGTTTGGATATGTTGTTTATCCATTTTCATTCAATTCAAGAAAGTACTTATCTTTTTTTCTTAATTTCTATCTTGACCCATTGTTCATTTTGCTGTTTCATTTCCATGAGTTTGTAAGTTTTCTGTTGTTGATGATATTAACCTTTAATCCAGGGTAGAATTAAAGATCAGATTCGGGGTTCCATTTCAATTTTCATGTTTCTATTGAGACTTGCTTTGTGTTTGAGTATATGATCAATTCTTGAATGGTTCCATTAAGTTCTGAGAAGAAGGTATATTCTTTCTGTGTGAGTGAAATATTCTGTAAATATCTGCTAGTCCATTTGGTTTATTTAAGAACATCAGTTAGCAAGTGCTAACTGATTTCTACTGGGTATTTAACTATTCCTCCTCAGGAAATCCAAAGCTCAGAGTGAAGAAACTAATGCAAGCATCCCTACAAGTCCTTAAATTTATATCAAGTCACTTGTCATGCCCTCCATTGAGAACCACCGCTATATTCTCCTTTTTCCTCTTTCTCCTTTCATCTTTCCTTCCTCTCCTCCCTCCTTTCCTTTCTTCTGTCATTTTCTTAATAAACACATCCATGACATTTCTTTCTTTCTTCCATCCTTTACTTTCCTTAATACCTCTTTATTTTCTGTTCTGAAACCATGTGATTACCTTTAATTATCTCTCTGTTTCTCTCTTTGTGTGTCTCACATACTCTCTCTCTCTCTCTCTCTCACACACACACACACACACACATATTAAAGGAAAAAACTGCAGAATATAAGCCAGTTGAACTAGGACCTCAGATCTAATTTTAAACTCTAATGGTTTGACTTCAGGCAAATCACCAACTTGGCCCCTATTTCCTCAACCATAAAAGGAAGAAAGCCTTCAAGATCCATTCTATTTTTGAATCTGTAAGTTTTCCAACACCTTACCATTAACATTTCTTTTGTGTCCCTAAGTCTTACTTTTGTAAAATCCTAAGGCCACAGGCATTTACAGTGCAATATCACATTTTGTTTTTTCCTATAATAATAATCCTGTTAATGGGAGTAAGTGTTCATGAACCAAGCTTGGTTTCTTTCCTCAGTAATAACGAGGGTGAAACTACTCTTTGAGGCTTGCATAAGCTGATCTTTGTGGAAAAGTACAGCTTATCTGATTTGTTCAGGGGTAAGCAAATGATGTTGTTAGAGGTACCAACATTATCCTCACTATGTGCAATATTTTTGAAGAACACAAGGCTTTATTTTTTATTAGTTTTCATACTAATACTTAATACTAATTCTTTTCATGCTTTGATTATGCTTTTCCCCTACCTACAGCTACTCCCAGATCCTCCCCCACCTTCATGCTTAATCATATTCATATTCTTTCCTTTTCTGGACAAAAAGTAAACTGACAAAAAAAGAGGCGGAAACAAACAAAAATACCACAAACAAACAAAATGGAGTCAATTTTGTACTGGCCAACTACTCCTAGGCATGTACTTGCCCAGAAGTGTGCTTGATATACCCAGTAACAGTCTATTACACAAATATTGATTTTCCCTCTGCCAAGACAACCTGTATAAATTGCAAATAGCTTTTTAGTTAGGGGTGGAATCCTGTGTCTACTTTCTCCTCTTCCCCTTCTCAGTGATGATGCCTACTACATGCAGAGTCTGAGCTTAGAGAGCTGTCAAGTGAATTTGAGACAGGATAGAAATATTCACTGTTAATTTGGAATAGCGAAAGAGTTTTTTCTAGGTCATATGGGGAAAGGCCTTAGAGATGGAGAGTATTCTGCGTTTTGGACAAAAATACAGTAAAATTGTCAGTGAAAACTATTCTACTGTAAAGAATGGCTGACACTGGAGAACTAATGTTTCCTTGCTGCAAGTTCAGTCCAGTCAGACACACCTTCCTCTTGGAGAAATGAGCCAGGGAAGCAAGAGTAAGTGAAGGTCAACAGAACTTCTCAGTGTGGGAAATCACAAATGCTTGGCAAGAAAGACAGGCTGCTGTGTCTTAAGAGTACACCATCCATGAAATTCAGCAGGAGCCAGCTACAAATTGTGCAATCCAAGTCATTGCTAAATCTATTTATAAAATATGTATTCCTACTTTAAGCAGGGTGGTGGAAAGTGCGTTATATGGCTGAATGTGTCTCTGGATCATTATGTCTGTGAACATGTGACAGTATTTCATGGCATTACCAAGAATACAACGATTATGTGCAGACATTTTCAGTGTTCATCCCACATTTTGTGGTATGGGAGTTCCTTCTGTCTGTGTGTTGCCTTTATTGGTTAATGAATAAAGAACAGCTTTGAGCCTATGTCAGGGAAGAACAGAACTAGATGGGGAAAGGTAGCCTGTATGCTGGGAGAAAGAAAGGCGGAGTCAGAGAGAAGCGATGGAGCCTCCAGAGACAGACACTGGGAACTTTAACCAGTAAGCCACTGTCATGTGACAATACACAGATTAATTAAAATGGGTTAAATAAAAATGTAAGAGTTAGCCAATAATAAACTAGAGCGAATGGGCCAAGCAGTATTTTAATTAATACAGTTTCTGTGTGATTATTTTGGTTCTGGGCAACCAGGATGAACAAGTGGCTCCTTGCAACAATTTTGTACATGCCTGTCTCTAGTAAAACATTGGGTATGAGTTAAAGTAACCAGAAACAACCACAGCTTTTACCAAATCATCCAGGAGGCTGATTAATTGGAATTTGTATGACCTTGAGGTTGGAATATTACAGGTTCAGAACCAAATCACAATTTATCTTTAATTAACATTAGCAGCCTAAAAAGACATTTCTTGTTCACCTCTATGTCTGATCTAGCATCCTGTGACTGACATATGAAACCTTTTGGAATGTGTGGAATATGGTCACTTAAAACCCTGGTCCCAGCAACCAAAAGACTGAGTCATCAGTAGTAGCCAAGGCTTGTAGATGAGGTCTGCCTGTTTTCCTGTAACTGCCCAATGTTTTCATCCATGTTTCTGAGTTTCTTTGCTCTGTTACTATTAAAAGTTTTCAAATTATTATGAGTTTGGAATGTAGAATCTGAGATATTCTAAATCTGAGCTCCTGGACTGTGGTCACTCATATTTGACTCTAGAATAAACTATCTCTTAACCCCTTTGAGATGAAAATTGTGTTTTTACATTGATAGGAATAGTCAAGGAAACAGAAAATAATAAGATGAATTTAAATATAAATGGAAAAATAACACAAAATTTTACTTGACCCCACAATAAAACATCTTTTTAAACTATTGAAGTATCTATATATCTCTCTGAATGTCAAAGAATGACAGTCGATAGAACAATATGTCCAACTGCAGCCTCACATAATTCCAAAATGTCACAAAAGTAATAAGTAACTGCTTGAGCTAGTTTCATCCTTGTATGTGAACTTACATTGATTTTTGTGATAATGATATCCATTATTTTATGAACTTAGCCTTCAAAACAATAATGAATGAAGCACTGAATGAACTGCAGTCAATAACCTATTATAATTTCCCTTAAGACAGCAATATTGAAGAACTCTAGCTTATTTGAAAGCCTAGAGTTGCAGAGTAACTATAAAAATGGCATAGTGATGAAGATATTGAAAATATTTTTAAAAGTCTAAAGATTGAAAACAAAGGATGGTAAACACAAAAGAGAAAACTTCCCTTTCAAGTTGTTTTAGCTAACATTGTGCTTTGAATTTATTTTTGAGGTGTGAATTAGATTTTCAATGCATCCAACTTTCATGTTTATTAGATGTCTGGCATGGAAGATGCTATCTCTTATATTTTATTTAACCTCCTTAGCCTGGACACTTCTAAGTTTTCATATCAGAAATTCTATCCTTATATTGGATAATAAATGTGTAAACAAATCAAATGAAGATTATGTGTGTTTTTAGATTAGGAGTCAGTGTAACTATAGCTGGTATGTTCTCTGTAAATAAGGTTTTACTGGTACACAGCTCAATTGCTTACAAACTACACTCATGCTAAAACTATGGAACTATGGAGCTGAAGAGCTGGGAAAGAAACTGCTTGGCCCACGAAGCCTTAAATATTTGTTTGGTCATATGGTGCTGGGGATGGAACATACAGTGTCAGGCATGAAAGGCACATGCTCTAATACTTAACTACAACCCTAGCCTTTAACATTTTTAATTGAAGGAAAGATTTTGCTAAGATGCCCTGACTGACCTTAAACTTAAGATCCTCTTATTTTAGCACTGTGAGTTTCTGGGATATAGGCTTATCTTACTAGGATCCATGCAATTTCTATGTCTTTACTAAAACTTTTAAGCAATGAGCAGAGAATTTTTTATGGTACACTGCTGTGCATGAGTTTAGAAAGCCCCCAACCTCTGTGGAATCATCGCTAGTCACTGAGAAATCCATACTTACCTTTTAGTACTGATCATGTTGCTAACTATTCCAGCAAATTACTACCTTACTCTGGAATAAATCGGGCTGAGGTGGGAGAAACACGGCCAAGCTATGAAATAGTCAGTTTACAAAAGTTAATTATTGGATCTTTGCCATTAGACATTTTTATTAAGTCATTAATTTTTAAATTAGCATAAACTATATTTGATTTATTATGATATTTTCTTGCATATTTTGTTTTTGTTGGTCTTAATTCTCCAGCTTTGTCCCTTTCCTCATGACCATTGCTTCCTCCTATAAATCTAGGCTCCATATACCAAAGAAATCATGTGGTATTCTCCTTCTGAGTCTGAATTACTTTTCTTAATTTGATAATTCCAAATTCTATTTATTTTTTATAAATCCTATAATTTCTTTTTTCTTTATGCCCCAATACAATTTCATTGTGTATATACATATTTCTTTGCCCAGTCATCCACTGGCTTCAGTTTCGAGCCATTGTCAACTATTTACCTATAGACACGGACCTATAAGTACCTAAGTGGTAGGATTGAGGTCAGTTCTTTAGGTGAACACTCTGGAGTGGTATCGCTGTGCCATATGTGAGTTCTGAAATATTTCCATAATGGTTGCGTCAGTACACTCCAACCAACGTTGAATAAGGGTTTCCCATTCTCCACATTCTCCCCTGCATTTGACATGGTAGAGGCAGAATCTCAAAATACCGCGTCTTTTTTCTTCTAATGCCTAAGGATGCTGAATACTTCCTAAAATATTAGTAGGAATCCTTTGGAAACTGCCCATTAATTTCTTTAGTCTTTTATTTATGGATTAGGAGAATTGTACTATCTCCTGCTTAACCTAGAGCAGGCAAAAATTTGTTCTTTTCTACAAAACAATTTCTGCCTCAATTTACTTCTGGTTTTGTTTTTGAATATTTGTTTGGTTGTTTTTTTGTGTTTGTTTTTTTTTATATTTCACCTTGTGTTTTCATGTGGTCATTTAGCTATAGCTTGTACACTGCTGTTTAACTCAGAAGTCTGGATCTGTCATTGACCTTTAAAGTTTGGTTTTCACATGCCTTGAAAATTAGAGTAGATGTCCCTCCAGCCACCTCTGTGGGAAAATAGCTTTGATTTTACAATTCAAAAGTAGAGAAAACAGGGCAATCTGGAGGAACAGAATTTATGGACAAGTAGTTCAAATAAACCATTTTGAGATGACATAGAGCAAGGATCCTTTTAGGGGAAATACATGACAGAAACTAAAATTGCAGGTCCACCTTATTTCACTACTAAGAATTAGGCATTAGAAGAAAAAAGACGCGGTATTTTGAGATTCTGCCTCTACCATGTCAAATGCAGGGGAGAATGTGGAGAATGGGAAACCCTTATTCAACGTTGGTTGGAGTGTACTGACGCAACCATTATGGAAATATTTCAGAACTCACATATGGCACAGCGATACCACTCCAGAGTGTTCACCAAGCCAAGAAAGCACATGGTTCAATTACTTGTTGGTAATGGAACTTCAGTAGAATAAATTAAACATCTATATCCATCAAACCTCTTCTCCATATTTATCTTATCATATATAGTGATATGGAAAGAAGGTCCTGGAACAAAATGACCACTCAATAAATACAAATAATTTAGCATTTGCCTGTGTGAGAATAGTTGAAAAGGTCTCTCTTCAGCCATTGTCACCAAACAATAGCATCATATAAATATAAAATATAAATATAGAAGTACCAATAAAATATTCAAAAATTTCTATTAATATATTATTCTAGTCAAGTTTAATTCCAGACTGTTTTTATTTCACTATATTCTGCAGATGATCAGTCAAATATATTTTCCCCTGAATATAAATTTATCATAGTGTTAAACCAGCAAAGCATAGTTAGGGGGGGTTAATATGCTATAAAAAATAACAAGACAATCTTTTGAGCTGGGCATGGTGGCACAAACCTGAAATCATAGCACCCAAGAAGTAGAGGAAGAAGGTTTTGAGTTTAAGGCCATTGGAGGCTGTATATTGAGACATTGCCTGCACAAAGAAAAGCAAGGTAAAATCTAAAATGTAGCAAATACTATCATCACCACTACCATAAAAACAACAAATTGCCCTAAAAGAAATAGCAACCAATTTTTTTTGCTTGTTTGTTGGGACCAGGGATCTTGCCTGTATCATAGGTTGGCATCAATGTCCTCTGTAGCCTAAGCTAGCCTCCATCATTGGGACTTTCTGTTTCAAGTATCTGAGTACTGGCACATGTATCAAATTGACAAAGCACATCTCTGCTTTCTTTTTATCTACTAGTCCTTTTGTAATATATGCCTATTGCATAAAAATAATATTTCTCTTAATCAATGCTCCTCTATTCAAATACATTCAAAATTTTATACCATAACCCATTTGGAGGCTCATCCCAAGAAAAAAACTATTTCTTCTGCCCTAGGGCTTCCTTAGTAACCTATATTCTTTGTTTAGGGATGAACCCTCAGGAGGTTTCCTCTTTCCCTTTTAGAATGTCTATTGGTGTTTTCCTTGACCAAGTCTTGCTTAGGCAGCTAGATTGTTCAGGTATCATTGGTAAAAATTCCCCTGCTGTTTCTAAAAGCTACCATCTCACATCATATTTGTTGTTCCTTTGGCTCTTACAATCTTTTTGCCCACAATCATCAATGTTAACTGAGCCTTATGTGCAGGTGCTGCTTTATAGATGAATTTATTGGTGCTACACACTCCATAATCAGTTATTCTCTGCATTTTGAGCAGTTGTGAGTTTCTGAAATGGTCTCCATGCAGTTAGTCAGACCTAAAATCATGTACAAGTAACAGTAATGGCCTGATCAAGGTGTATTTAATGTGTTTGTGTATATATAGGCAAGTAGCAGTAACAATGAAAGAAAAAGAGTTGATCCTTGTATAAATATGGACCAGAATTTTGTCTGAAGCATATGCTATCTGATATGAGAATAACTACACCATCTAGTTTAATATTTCTGTTTATCTGGTGGGAAGTATTTCATTACTTTCATTCTCAATTTTGCATGCATTTTCTAGTAAAGTATGCTTTTTTGGAGGCAAAGATAGTTGTATATTTTTATCCGTTTTTATTGAAAATACATTCTTTTCTTACACAGTATTTTCTAAGTAGAGTTTCCCCTCCCTCTACTCCCATATGTATACACCCCCTTTCTGTCTCTCATCAGAAAATATCAGGCTTCTAAGAAATAACAAAATAAAACATAATAAGGTAAAAATTACCAAAGTTGGACAGGAGTCCCATAAAAATACTAAACTAAATTTATACTATATACACAAAGGACCTTATATATATACTCATGGTGGCTCAGAGTTTGCTGCTTTAGTCTCTGTTAGTTCATATGAGCTTTGCTCTGTTGATTTAGAGGGCCTTGTTCTCCCGGTATTTTTCATCTCCACTTGTAGTGTCTCTTCATAGCATTGGAAACCCTAAGACAATTGGCATAGCAGATTTTGCAGGCAGGACAGCATTATAGATCAAACGCGTTCTTCCATCAATAGTTGGAGACTTCATTAGGATTGCCTTCATATATTTTAGGAAGCTTCCACTGCACAGGATTTTCAAGAAAACCCCTCAAGTGCCCCTCAGTTCTGTCAGTCTCTCCATGCATTTCCTCTTTCAAACCCATCTCCCCTCTTCCTCCTCACTTGACCTTTCTATTCCTGTCCTTCACTCCTCGTCCACCCTTAAAATCTATTCTATTTACACCCTTCAGGGAAATCCATGTGTCATTCCTTGTCCCTTCCTATACACCTGACATCTCCAGAACTATGGATTGTAGTTTTATCATAATTTATTTAATGGCCAATATCCATATAAGGGTACTACATATTTATTTTTTCTGGGTCTGGCTTACCTCACTCAGTTTGATATTTTCTAGTTGCATCATTTGCCTTTAAATTTAAGGATGCTTTTTTAACAACTGAGTAATATTCCATTATGTTAATCTACCATATTTTCTTTAGCCATTCTTCTGTTACAGAACATCTAGGTTCTCTCCACTTTCTATCTATTATGAATAGAGCAGCAGTGAACATGGTTGAACAAATGTCTTCATGGTAGCATGAAGTGGATGAAGTACCTATTAGGTGTATGCCCAAGAATGGTATATTAGCTCTTGATGTAGATCAATTTGCACCTTTCTGAAGAACTGCTGTACTGTTTCCCATAGAGGCAGCACAAGTTTGCATTCTCACCAGCAATGAAAGGGTGTTCCCCTTATTCCACATCCTTGCATTAACTCTCACTTGTGTTCTTGATCTTAGCCTTCTGGGAGGTATAAGAAGGAATCTTAAAGTAGAATTCAATCTGTTACTATGCATCATTTAATTGATGAGTTTATGCTATTTACATTTGTGTGCATTTTTGAAAAAAAAAGTTGGCTGTATCCTACTGTTTGTTTTTGTTTTCTCATTGGTTAGATTATTACTTTTTTCTTTTCTTCCTGTCCTGTCAATATCAGGTATTTTTCTGTGCTTCTGTATTGTATGAGTTAATCCTAATCTTCCCTGTTCATCCTTCCATTAAATGCATTTTTACTTCTTTCTTGTGGGTGACAGTAGCTTTCTTCTCACTCCACGTAGTGACTTCTATATTGATGGTTCAGTTGCTAGGCATCACCTTAGTTAATGTTTGTCTTGAAATATTTGTATTTCACCAATTATAAGGCATGATTTTACTGAGTACAGGAATCTTAGTTGACTTTTCTAGGCTTGGAATATATCATGCTTCCCTGGTTTTGTTTTATCTGGAACTTTCTCATGTTTCTGCTTTTGCATATGTGGTGGCTTTTGATATGTTTTTGCTTTGCTTTTGCAGAGGAAAATGATGTGAATTTAATTTGCATTTCTGGTAAGTTTTGGACAGTAATACTGGAAGACTGATTGGGGGAAAGTGGCTTACAGTTGCTTTGAGAGTTAAGGGCATTGATATTAGTGAAATTGGGAGAAAATAAGAAAGGACTCAAAGAGAGGTAAATAATGAGAAGAACATATGGCTTAAATAAATGAGAAATAGCAGAGAAAATATTCTAAGGTAGGTGAAGAAAAATGGCAGCCACTAGCCTTGTCCAATAAGTTAATAGTTAAAACACAACTGAGCAGTTAATGTACAAAAAAGTAAATATTCAAAATATGTAATAATAGAAAATAGAGCACAACTTGTCCCTGCCAGTATTTTTTTCTTACTGTGGCGATTGTTTCTTTCTTCTCCAAATTCTCATTAGTATCCATTTCCACAGGGGTAGGGAGAGTTCCTATATAGTTAGCTCAGTTATGTCAGCCTGCCCTGGGTAAGGAAGGTATCAAGATATCTGTGACAAATATCTCTTTTCTGCCAAAACTCCCTCATCTGAGGTGGCACACCACTGAACCCCAACCCTGGATCTCGTGTTTGAGGATGATTCTTTCACTTTCAGGGCTTTGTGTGGCTGAAGAACAAAGAAGATGTGAGTCAAATAACCTGCTGTTACTTGTATTCATCAGAGTACTGGGCAAAGTCTTAAAGCTTCCTCTTTTTTCATCCAAGCAGTGGTAGAGGAGGGGGGTTTCCCTCTCAAGGAATATCTATTAGTCTCATCTTTAGGCTTTCGTCACACATCTGCCTCTGTCGTCACTGCAATATTTCAACACCCTTCCCTTTCTGCATGCTGTCTTAAGTGTGTGTGTGTGTGTGTGTGTGTGTGTGTGTGTGTGTGTGTGTGTGTGTGTGTGGTGTTCTGACAGCCCTTACCTAGTTCTCAGCCATGAAAGCACTTCCTTGTTAACTAAGTCTGATTTCAGCAGAAGCAGCATGCTCAGCTGGACATTGCTGGCTTGGAGAAATCTCCACTTAGGCTTTTGGTATTATCTTCACCTCTCATAGGATAAATAATAGAATCTGTTTGCATCTGAATGTTTCTCACTTGATTGTACAGACATATCCTGGAGTATCCATCACACCTGAAGCTCCAGATATTAGCTTTGGAATCCAACATTTCTATTGTCATAGACAATAGTTGAATTCCCATATGTTCTTACTTTAGTTTTCTACATTTTGAGTAGTCCATAACTTATGGTGCTAAATATTTTTGTAACCCCACTGCCTTTCCATAAGTGTTTCTTTTTCCTTTCCTTTTTTCTTAAAAAAAGCACTTTGTACTACTTTAGTTTATGTCTAAGTAGCAATTTTAAATTTTTTAAGATGGACAAGTTAGTTTGAAAAGTGTTCTGAAACTCCTAGGTAACAGGACTTATTTTGTTTACACTGCTATTTATTGAATGCCAGTTTTTTTTATATTGTGGTGAAAATGTGGTTTTTATATTTTATGCTCCTTGTAGCTTTTCTCGTTGTACACTAATTGTTGTGATTACACCAGGTAACCATCTATAGCCATTTATAAGTTTGATTTATAGCAACAATATAAAAGCTACTTACATCATTCAGGTCCTCTATGCTTATATTTAGTTACTGTTAACTAAGGAATTGCAAGAACTACATGTTTTATAGTTATATTTCTGTCAAGTTAGTCATAAATGTGTAATAAGTTTTGCAATAGCTTGTATTGTATTATCTGGAGCATTAAAAATTGTCACTGTTTTGTTTTATTGTATATTATCTACTTCATGAATATAAATGTATGATCTCTAAACAAGTAATGCCTTTTGTCTGTACTTTTACTTGCAGTTTATTTTTCTCCAAATTGTTTATGTTTGTACCTTAAAAACAAACTTTGAGACTGGGGAGATGGCTCAGTGGTAAGTGTGCTTTCTGTGTAAATAAGAGGTTCAGAGTTTGCATAACCAGCCTCCACATAAAACGTCACGTATGGTTGTAAGAAGCAGTAACCCCAGCATTGTCCAGGTGTCCCAAGGGTTGGGTGTGAGGGTGGGCAGAGATGGGTAGATGCTGGCCGCTCATTAGTCAACCAGTCTAGCCAAAATGGCTCTTTAGGTTTAGTGACAGGCACTGCCATGATGCAATGAGGCAGAGAACTAAAGAGGGAGATACGTGTTCTCTGCCTCTGGACTTAGCATATGTGTGTAGAAAGAGGCATGCAAACTTAAATGCATGTGATACACACACACACACACACACACACACACACACACATACACACACATATACTACCATTATTGAATATCTCCTTCAGCTATCTTTCCAACTCTCCTTCTTATGTGGGATTCCTCTCTGTATGTTGTGAATACCATTGGTTAATAAACAGACTGTCTTCGGCCAGCACAGTGCAGAATACGGTAGGCGGGAAAAAATAGACTGAATGCTGGGAGAAAGAAGGCAAAGCCAAAGGAAGCCATGTAGCCCCACTGAAGACAGATGCCGGAACTTTACTGGGTAAGCCACAGCCACGTGATAGTACACAGATTACTAGAAATGGGTTAAATTAAGATGTAAGAATTAGCCAATAAGAAGCTAGAGCTAATGGGCCGAGCAGTGATTTAATTAATATAGTTTCTGTGTGATTATTTTGGTTGTAGGTGGCCAGGTTAAACAAGCAGCCTCCTACAACATCCTTCTTAATCCCTAAAATAAATATCTGTGTATGTATTGTTATAGTCACTGCTTTCTTCCCTTTCCTCCTTCCTTTGTTTCTGACTTTACCCATCATTTTCTGTGTCAGTTCATAGTTCATATTAGTTCACCTCTGTAATGAAAAAGCGAAACAATAATGACCTAAAAATACTCTTTTTTTTCTGTCACTTTCTTTGTGAGTGTTGTGAGAAAAGGACAGAGTAGATTGTTGGATGAGTTTCAGGCATTTCCAGGGAACCTCTATTTTCACTCTTCTGGTCATTTCTTATGACTTCTTTGCTGGATCCCTTCTAATATATGTCTAAGCTGCCATTCATATGGGAGGAGGGGCAGAAGAGCGTCCATTCCCAGAAGAATTACCCCTCTGATTTCATTTGTGTTGTAGTCCAGCATTTTGAAGTTTCCACCTGCACCTTCTTAACCATAATTTGTCACCTGGCAATTACTAGTTGCATGGACATTTGGGAAATCTTGATTTTATTATCTCAGCTAAAACTTATTGGGAGCTATTGAGTACCAGCCTCAGCACTCCTTCGGGGTTCAGAATAGGACTTCTCCAACAAGTGAAAACTGACTTGGGAACAGGATCTGAAGGGTAGAATGAACTGACTGACTTAGGCACATTTTTCTTGTGTGATTCTTTCTTCTTTGGGTAAGACGCAAAAACAGGGAGAAGAAGAAGCATAAGGACATAGGGCATAAGGGTAAAAAAAAAAGTGATCTCCACAAAACTTTCAGTTTTTATAGGCATACAGACAAGTTAACAATACCATAGGCAGTGACAATAGTATCAAGCATGCATTTTTCACAGGGTCACAAGAAACCAGTGGATACAGCAAGGAAGGAGGCAGCTTATGTCTCAGAGGGGGCGTGGCTATGAAGTTGCCTTGCAACTGAGAACACAGCATTGATAGCTACATTAACCTGGGGGTTTGATTTGTCTTAGCGTCCAGCTGGTTGAGTTAAAAGGAATCGCTTTGGGGGGGCCTTGCTTTTTACTCCAGCACGGTGCCCAGGTGAGAATATTTTTCTCTGAAGCTAGTTTTAGTGACCCAGGTTTTTTCCTGTATAACCAGTCATTTTCCAGGGCTTTGATCCTATGTAAATTGAAACCATGGTAAAGGGTAATACAGAATATTAGTAGCCTGTTAAGGCAGAGCAGAAGACCAGTAGATTACACTGTCCTGAGTCTGCTGTTAGAGCAGACATATTCCCTCCTGTGTGAGGTTCCTGTCTTATCAGTGACTACTGTCAGTAAAGAAAGTCTGTGGGGGACTATTTTTATGTAGATTTTGACTGTGAGAACAAAGGCTTGACTGAGTGAATTCTTTTCACACCCTGGTTTCATGGTGTGGGGGCAGGTATCTGGTTGCCCTATAGGAAAAGTCAGGTTTATATACTGCTGGAATACTATAGAAGGGAGAAATGCCATAATTTCACAAGATTTTTACAGAATTGACAGTGACCTATCCAAAGGATAGGCGTGCCCGTAGCTCTGCAAAGTGGGTTAGTACAAGGGGATGTGTATGAATACACTTCCCGTGGATTGTCCAATAGATTTGTCAGCTCTACATTTACTGTATAATATGTGGGCTCATCACAAAAAATGAAGAGTTTCATTCTGTTGTCAAAGGGCAGAATGTTTGAATCAGGCTGTTAGCAGCTCTGTGAGATAATACAAGCCCTTTTCATTTTCCCTTGTACTTTAGCTAGAGTTTGTATTGCTATGGAGAGACACCCTGACCACGGTAGTTCTTAAAAAGAAAACATTTAATTGGATCTGGCTTACAATTTAGATGTGTAGTCCATCATTGTCATGGCAGGAAGCATGATAGTGCACAGGCAGACATGGTGCTAGAGAAGGAGCCACAGTACCACATCTGGATTGGCAGGCAGCAGGAAGAGAGACTGAGCCAATGGGTTTGACTTGAGCTTCTGAAACCTGAAAACCCACCCCCAGTGACACACTTTCTCTAATAAGGTCACGCCTATTCTAACAAGGTCACACCTCCAATAATGCTAATCCCTATGTGTCTATTGGGGCCTTTTTCATTCAAGCCACCACACCCTGACTTTGTCACAAACTCAAATTTACCATTGCTTCAAGAACCAATTTTTGATACATATGTCAAACATGTACTGATACAGCTTACATCTGAGTTAGGTGGCATCCTGGCCACCTTCCATTCTTGGGCACATCATTTTGATTCTGCAGCTGAGACAATACAACCATACTGCACCCAGCCCAACTCCAGTCTGTGCACCGAATGCAGGAAAGCTTGTTTTCCCTAATTTCCTTGAAACCAGATATACACATATGGAACAGTTCTAGATGAAGCAATGACAAACTGTGTTTTGCTGTTTTGTTGACTCTTTTAATGCCAGAAGTTTTTGTTTTGTTTTGTTATTAACCAACAGGTGTAGTTGGATTTGATAATAGCTCCCCCCATTACATTAATGCTATATTTAATCATTGTTAATCCTACCTGTCCCAAAGATCTACCAATTTTTTGTTGACAGAAATCCTTCCATTTGAAAATAATGATTGACAGAAAAATTTTGATTTCAATTTTTGCAAGATTTATTTCCTAGCTACATGAGTTAGGTTTCTGTTGCCTTGAATTAGTATCATGACCGTGGTAAACAGTTGAAGGAGGAGTTCATTTTGACTTACAGTTCAAGACGGGTAAGTGTCCATCATGGTGGGAAATGGCAAGCACAGATGATATCTTACATATTCAAATATGTATGAAGCAGAAACAATGAACTTGAAGTTGTGTGAGACTTTAACTATTGAAGCCTTCTGCTACTTTTATACTTCCCCACCAAAGTCATATCTTCTTAATACCCACAAACAGTACCATCCACTGGGCACCAAGTATTCTAATATCTGAATCTATGAGTCACATTCTCATTCAAATCACTACACTATTCTTTTATTGTTATTTACCACAAATATATTAATTTTATATTAGGAAGTCCTATTCAGATCCTATATGAAAGTCAATAAATTAAATACTTTTGACTTTTTATATTTATATTTAAACATAACTTTTAAAATGTATCTATGACTTCAATGAATAAGGCATCCAGATTTCCTTTCCTTCAAGAAACTAATTTTTCAAAGTAGAAGTAGATTTTTCAGTTAAACAAAAATATTTGGGGTGCTAGCTAGCCCTCTGTAGAAATAATGTCAACAATATTACTATATCAGTAATTGTAATTTAGCAATTAGAAATTTGTGTGTGTGTTCCATTCTTATTAATAGGGAAATTTTACACTCTGCAAAGAAGGATACAGCCAATTCTGATATTTTCCTTCTGATGAAGAACTTTATTCAGGACTTTGTTGGGGGAGAAATACAGTTTGATCTACATGTTCACTCATACTTTCAATTTGTACTTATTGATATATTCAGATCCCTTTTCAGACTAAAAATTTTGCCGGTTTTATTCACTTTTTTCTTTTCTAATCGTAACCCTAATGCTAACCTTGAGCTCCAACCTTAACCCTCACCCTGATTCCTAACCTTGAGCCCTAGCACTAACTGTAACTCTATCCCTACCTAAGTTTAGTCATCTTTTAATCTCCTTTTTCTCACTAAAAAGTGATAACTAAGTTTGAAAATTTGTTATAAAATTCCCTAAATGATTGATTGATTCAGTGACTATAATTTTTTGTTCCTTAGACTGGCAGCATGGATATCATCTAGGAACATGTTAGACATGTATGTAGTCAGAGCCAAGTTATACATGGGTACTAATAATCTAGGAATGGGCAAACCTGTGTTTGAAGAAGCCAATAATTATAGTGCACACATGGCAATACAACAATAACAGATACAGAGAGAAGTAATCAGATTTAATAATTAAGACGCGATAGAAATGTTCAGAGTATTATAGCTGTACACTGGCTTCAATTATTAGAAAAACAACAAATCCAGAAATTCTGATTAACCCACAAATCTTAATTCAGTTTGGATGTGAATCTGAAGGAAAAATATGAAAATGTGAGGGGTGGTTTTCCTTGTTAGCAGGGACAGCTACAGGCAGCAGTCAGTGAAAAAGATGCTTTAGTAAAATGGTGTTAAGTGTATAATAGCAGTAAAGAAAAATGATGCCATCATTTGTTCCTTCATTTCTTAGTAATTTTATTTATTAATGTATCAATGGTAGCTATTGATTCTACATGTAGAAGGCTTAGGTCAGTCCTATGCAGGCTTCTAGTTGCTGGTTCAGATTCTGTGAGGCCCTGTGAGTCAGGTTAGTTAGTTGTTTCTGTGAGTTTTCTTGTGGAGCCCTTGACTCCTTTGGTTCCTACAATCTTTCTTCCCTTTCTTCAGCAGGATTCTCCAAACATTAGCTTGGCCTAAGGTTTGCCTGTGGACCTCTTCATCTATTTCTATCATCTACTGGTTAAAGGCTCTTTGATGATAATTAGGATTTTCACTGATCTGATCACAGGAGATGGCAAATTCAGGCTACATACCCAAAATTGCTTGACAGCTGGGGTCACCCTTGTATATTTCTGGGGGTTCCCTTTCATCCAGTGCTCCCAAAACACTCTTCATTTTCAGTCTTTTTCAGTACTCTCCTCTTTACCCACCTCCCAACCTGATCCCTCAAATTCCCATCCCCACCTGCACCCTGTCCGTTCAGGAGATCACTTCAGTTTCCCTTTCCCAAGGAGATCCATGAATCCCTACCTTGAGTCCTCCTTGTTACCTAGCCTCTCTGAGTCTGTGGATTGGGGCAAGATTCTCTATTACTTTACATTTAATATCCAATTATTGGTGAGTACATACTATGTTTGCCTTTTGGGTCTGGGGTACCTCACTCAGGATGATTTTTTTTCTAGTTCCATTCATTTGCCTTCAAATTTCATGTTTTTTACAGTTGAATAATACTCCATTGTATAAATGTGCTACATTTTCTTTATCCATTCTTTGACTGAGGGGCATCTTGGTTGCTTCCAGTTTCTGGCTATTACAAATAAAGCTTCTATAAATGTAGCTGAGGAAGTATCCTTGTGATATGGTTGAGCATCCTTTTATTGAACTATGGTTTGAAAAGTGTGCAAGGACTTTAAAACATAACATCAATTCTTCAAGAATTTATGTCATTTGGGAGAGAAAGCTGGAAAGCTTGGGAAGAAGAAAAGGGGAATCAACCGAGCACTGTGAATTAACACAGATGAAAAGCACATGGAAGTGTTTTTAGGAGGAATCAATCACCTTTGTGAATCTGGATAACACATCTACTTTCCAGAGGAAAGTACACCTCATTCAGAATAGAACCCTTTTCTTATCATTCGACTGTGATGTGGCTGAGTTATCATCTGTAAAGTCAATAAAGCTCTATTGATTTCTCCTGGACCACACAATCCATTTTGTGCATTTTTTCCTCATATAAATCAAATTCCTGTATACATTTTCCAGGCAGCCCTTTCCATATAACCAAGAAGAGAGTAAGCTTTTTGAAAAACAGGAGACTACCATGCGTATAAATCCACCGTTTTGAGATTTCAGAAGCATGTGTTATTCCCAGTTAGGTCTCTCTTCCTTGTGTTTGTGGATCTTAGCTCCCAAGTCAACACTATGCCTGCCTGTTGGCTGCCATACTCCTCACCTTGGTGTTTATGATGGCTATTCTTTGTTGTCAACTTGACTACATTAATCTCTATAGCATCTGATCACAGCCAGCCATTTTTAATTAGCTACACTGAAGCTTGTAATTCATTCCAATAAATTCTATCTGCGTATGTGTGTGTGTACAGACAGAGAAAGAAAGATGGAGATAGATAGATAGATAAAGAGTGAAGGATTCATTCTATAAGTTCTGTTACATTAGAGAACCCCTGCCAATACAGATTTTTGTACCTGATGTAAAGTATAAGGATAAATCTTTTAAGTATCTGAAAGAAGCTTTCTAGTTTGCCAATACCTACAGATTTCAAAGTCTGTCTAAATCACTTCCTTTCCTGGGAGCTGGAGAGTACTGGGAGCCTGTGGTGTAAACTATAATACACAGTTATGGAGATAAATACATTTGATTAATTGTGCATGGCAACGTATTTGTATAGTTATGAAACTTTTGACAGTTTGGAGGAAATAAGGAAAATGATGCTGGATGGTTGCTTTTACCATCTATGAATAAGTTGATAAAGGAAAATGATGAGCTCTGTGATTAAATTAACCAACTTCTATCATCTCAGAATACCAGGAAGGACAACAAAAAGCTTAGTGGTCAAATTGACCAGCTCCAAATATGCATAAGCAATCTAAACGTTTCTAAGTGTGCCCTGGAAAAGAATCTTCTCTCCCACAGCCACAGGGCTTGAGCTGTAGAGAATCAAACTGAAGCCTTCATTATAACGTTGGCTAAATTACATTGAGAACTTAAGTCCCAGCCTGAGAGGCTGTTGGTAGTTAAAATAAGGGCATTGGTTGATAAAGAATGGGATCCTACAACTTGGTATAGGAAACTGTTTAAAGATGCTATTGGAGCTGAGAACTTTTAATCCTCAGATTCTCAAGGGTTTATCTCACCTGAGGAAGTAGTCCCTCAAGCCACATCCCTTGAAATATTTCATTTTTCATAGTTGATTGAAGCAATTAATTCTTCATTGTCTGCTAAACCATTAGTGACTTTCCCTGAAGAAAATGTCAGGAGAGACAATATTCATATTCTTCAGGGCCTACCAATAGCTGTTTCTAGACCTATTACAAGAGTGATGGGAAAGTAGTCTTTTAGTGGGGAGGGAGCAAGTGTAGTCCAGGAAGAGATACGCTACACTGCTTAAGAGCTTAATGAGTTTCTTAATGTGTGTGTGAATGGAATTTTAGTGTGTGGGATAATGGTGAAAGGATATGGGCCCTCTGAGTGAAGAGTCTAGGTTTAATATCAAAGCTTGTAGAGTTTTAAAAAATGTGTCAAAAGGTGTTTTGACTGGTTGGCTGAAGCATTTATCAAAAGTTGGCCTACTGAAGAAGTATAGGAGATGTCTGATATCCCTTGACTTAATGTTGATGATGATATTTTTAAGGATCAGGAAAATTACAATGCTAATGTGGGCACTCTGGGTAAGACATTGGGAAGGCTCAAAAGGCATACACTTCGCTAATCCTAAAAGATGCAAAATGGTGAAAGTGGCACCAGCATATGTGAAGAGTTTTTTTGTTGTGCTTTTCCTTGTGCCAGACCTTTGGGTTCCAGATGCTGCTGCTCAGTTGAATAAATTGATTGCAATGGGTTTAATTTGCCCTGACATAGCAGGGGACGAGTGGAAGCATGAATTTCTAAAGGTAAGGAAATCATTATTATAATGGGAACTATAGACAAAACAATAGTTGTAATGGCCTAACCCATAATACTCAGCACAGGCAAAGTGAATTTTATGGTGGCATAACTCCTTTGAACTTCTGGTACTAGCTAATTAATGTTTCTAAGCATGAAATAGATAAGTCTACTGAATTATTTTTGGTCTGTATAAGTGGAAAAATTCTCAAACAAAGGAAAGAATGGTTACATTGGACTGTAGTCACAGACTGTCTTGGCTGGTGAATCAATTCCCGACATGATCCAGTTTGCAGACCCAGAACTCCTTGAATGAAAGGATGGTCAGGATCCTCTAAAGAACCTTGATAAGATACCTAAAAGTTTTACTGTTATCCTTTCTTCAGATGTTCATCGGAAGGACATATAACCATTAACAAGGGTAACTGTACATTGGTGGAAAGGATCTTTTGGGGACTATTAGATACAGGCTATGAATTGACCCTATTCCAGAAGACCCAACGAACATTGTGGCTCTTTAGTTAAAGCAGGGACTTATGGAGGTCAGGTGATTAATGGAATTTTGGCTGAGCCTGACTCACCCTAACTCCTGTGGATTCCTGAACTCTTTCTGTGTCTATTTCCCCAGCTCCATAATGATTAGTTGGGATGGATATACATAGAAGTTGGCAGAATTCTCATATTGGTTCCCTGACCTGCAGAGTGAGGGTTCCTGTGGTTGGAATAAGACCAAGGAACATATTACATTAGAATTAAGGAATGTGGATCTATTTTGCAATTATATCAGTCAGTTACTGCTACAAGAATTTATTGCCCTGGCACAGCTTTATTCTCGTTTTTCTGCAGGTCTGTGGGTAATGTCAGGCCAAATTTGTTATTACTCAGTAGGATAGTTCTGATGGTTTTGATTGGGCTACCTTCATTTGTCTGGAGCAAGTTCAGATATACAGAAAATCCTGACCCACACTGAATTTAGGTCCAGTCTGACCCACCACTGTCTTGTTTTCCTTTTGAGACTAGCAGACTAAAGGGAACACTGTCTTCT
Organism: Ondatra zibethicus; assembly: GCA_004026605.1. NCBI lineage: Eukaryota > Metazoa > Chordata > Mammalia > Rodentia > Cricetidae > Ondatra > Ondatra zibethicus. Next base: position 14,040 of record PVIU01005373.1, on the reverse strand, counting down.
AGGAAGAAGATGCACCCAGGAGAAAGCAAGAGCTCCTTTGCCATCAATATTCAAGACTTCTCTTGCAACCATTCTGTTACCATCCCACTGATGGAACAAAGCAAATCCCCAGTTGTGTTGAAAGAAGCAGAAAGGGTAAGATTCTAACCAATTCACTATAGGAGAGTATGTAACTTTATAGTTTTGGCCAATTCATGCTAAGGTTACATGCTAACATTACATAATTTTCAGGATTTGTATATATTATTTGGGGTCTGTTTTGATTCAATGAATGCTAATTATCATTCAGGCTTTCAATAATGCATGTTTTGATTACAATATGCCCAAGAAGTATGTACAATAACTTGTGCTGTTCAGACATAGTTTGCCTTATACACTATTTATTTACCAGATTTTATTGTAGAAACAACTAAGTGTTCCCTTTGCTCCCATCCAATTTCCCCTTTGTAGGAATTTAATTTATAACACTGCTGACTTTAATTACAGATGGAGGCATGAAACTGTTATATCAAAATGTAATTGACTGTCATAATAGTACAGCTTTGAGAGTTCCTTATTTTCCTCTTCCATTTGAAAAGAGTAGACCCTAGAGATGTAAGTTAATGATGCTGGTGGAGTGCTGATTGCCAGATTATTTGCTATTTTTCTTCTTGCATTAGGGACTCACATGGCTCTTTGAAAGACACCTGCAATTGTTTATCAAATATTCAGTTTCAAACAGGGAAATCTGCCATCCCATTTGTAAACACTCTATTATATTTCCCAAAGATAATAAAATTGTGTGTGTGTGTGTGTGTGTGTGTGTGTGTGTGTGTGTGCATGCGTGTGTATGACTTTATAATAGTTTCAGTACTGGGGAAATATCTGAGATTAGGTCCTGTTACTAGGAAGGTTATATTGAAAAGATTTTCTAAGTTTCATTTCCTAGAAAAAAGTTAAGTCATTATAGTGGTTTGAATGAAAATGGACCCCATAAGTTCATAGGGAGTGGTACTATTGGGAGGTGTGGCCTTATTGGAGTAGGTGTCACCTTGTTGGAGGAAGTGTGTCACTGGAGGGTGGGCTTTGTGGTTTCAGAAGCACAAGCCAGACCCAGTGTCACTCTCTCTTCCTGCTGCCTGGTAGTCCTGAGGTAGAACTCTCAGTTACTGCTTTGGTTCCTACTTCCCGTATTCTGCGTTGACTTCTTTTGATGATCAACTATAAAGTGTCAAACAAAATAAATCCTTCCCTTTTGAAGTTGCTTTTGTTCAGTATTTTGTTACAGCAACAGCAAGCTAGAATACTATAGCATTGACTGAATGCCCTAGTGTCTTCTACGAATTGGTACCTAAATGATGGTCATTACCATTGGATGAATCTTTTCATACTATCAATGATGATGTTTACTGCTCTCATTTCAGTTAGATTTTATCATTCTAACAGTTAAAGAATGACTGTGCACCATGAATTTCCAAAAATAGAATTGACCTATCTGCATGCCTTCTTTCCTTATCTTCTTGCTGCAGTGTGATGCAGGAATTCTCACTCCACATCTCAATTGTTCACTGTGTCAATTTTCTGCAAATGACTTACTTGGTAAGCTCTTCAGTATTATTTGGCCTATGGAATAAAGGTAATTAAATGTTAACAAGACAATATAGGCACACCCAACTCAACAAAGGTATTTAAGGATAAGAGAAACAAAGAAAACATGTTTTCTTACTGTGTTGTAAAAAAACAAAACCTGGACTGGTAATAAGTTTGATGGGATAACCTGTATGTACTTCAGACTCCTTTTATTTCTTCCTGATTTACAGTTGTCATCATTGCCATGTCTGACTGATATTTCTCACTGGTATAATTTGTTAGCCCACCACTAATATCTGGTTTAAGATGCCGAATAATTGTAATGTCGATTTGGCTTTGTAAATGGCTCTCAACAGTTGGTTTTTAAGGTTTCATCTCCATGGGACAATAACACTTATGAGGTGTGTGTGTGTGTGTTTGTGTGTGTGTGTGCATGTTGAGTTTTAAGGTGTGCCTCATATTGGAAAATTAAGAATGCAAAAACAATTATGCTATGAATTTTCTCTAGATGGACAAAATTCAGCCTCCACTGCAGATACACATAGATATATTCTTACATAAAATAGATTTCCTTATGGCAAACATTTCTTAATATTACCTGCATTTTTTGGTGTAATTGGGTGCCATATTTTCTTAATACATTGACCGTGATTATATTTTGTTCCTAAGAACACTAGAAATTCTTGCACCATTGCTACACCTAGCCCAATGCACCTTGCAGTATTTTGACATCAAAGAGGGATGAATCCTATATTCTGGAACAAGCAAGCAACATTTGTGGTTATAGGACCAGAACTTTTCAATCTATAATGTGCAAATGTTTATTTAATTAATAATCCAGTTTAATGAGATTGTCATGTTTGCATGAAGAAAGTAATTGGCTAAGAATCTTCATTCCATGTCTTTTGGCTAGCCTAATGTCTTTTTCAAGATATTTTGAAAAGCATAGGGATTTATTGTCATAATTTAAAAAGTAGTGCAAGAGAGAGACACACAATGTGACAGAGCTCACATGGAGGGGTTTTATTGAAGGAAAGCAAATGGTAAAAGGGGGAAAACTGGGGATACCAATCTCTGGGGACAGGAGTAGCAGAAGAGAAGAGAGAGGCAGAGAGAGAAAGAGAGAAAGAAGAAGAAAAAGAGACAAGAGGTAAACAAGGCCCTCCCTTTAAAAGGGAACATAGAGAATATGCACAGGAGGTGCTCTTAGTGGCTACACCTGAGGATATATTCTGTCAGGACCCTAAGGACAGGTATCAGAATATTAACATTCTTTCCTTTTGTTTATTATAAAAAGGTGAGGATTTAGAAGGGGTAGAAGGTGAGGCAGGGATGAGGATGCCATATTCTCGAGACTACTTATTCCTAACCTGGGAGTGTCACAATTTTGGGGGGACCTGTGAAAGCTGGGGTGCGGGCCAAGTTTAGGAATATCTGTCTATTTTACTTTACTGTCCAGGCTCTGTTCAATCCTAAAGAAAACTCTAGACCTTCTTCAATTCCACGTGATCATTTAGTGAATTTTAACATTGGCATGTTTTCCTGTCTGGCACATAAATAATCTTAGAGTTTTTATTTTCTTTTATTTCTTTTTTTATTTGTGATATTTCTTGTAGATTGTGACAGTTCTCTCTATGGCAGATTCACATATTAGAAAGTAGGAGTGGTTTTTTAATCTGTTGGCTTAAAAGCTGTTCTTATGGTTTCTGAAATGGTAGCTACTGACAGAAAATTAAAAGCCATAATCATCATGAAAAGAATGGAAATGGACAAATAAGGTTTGTGTGCTAAGGGTAGAGAGAATGTTGCTTTCCTTATTGAAGAAACGTTAGCTACTCTTTGCTAGAAAAATGTGTAAGCTTTTGAAATTGGCAAAATTGGTCACTGGATGTACTGCAAATTTTCAAAAGTTGGCAATAATGCAAATGATGCTTGTTCATAAGAGTGTAAATGAAATTTTATAGGTGTAACCTCTTGTCATACATAGAAGACCTGATTTCATAGCAGATGCCCTAGTCCTCTGGATCTTATTGTCTCTCTGGCCCCTCTTTCACAATGATTCCTGAGAATTTATTGGAAGGATTGTGTTACTAATATATCAACCAGTGTTGATACAACCGTGTGATTTTTTCCTATCTGTATTTTTAACTAGTTTTAGATTTCTGTAATGATCTCTGCCTGCTTGGAGTGTGAACTACATTGCTCTATCTGTATAAGGATATGCTTTCTGAATGCAGCTAAAAATTACACTGGTTTAGGAAAGTGGCAGCAGCAGGTTGTTCTCCAGACTCTATGGCCTCACATCCTATGGGTAGTTGGCTAGGTTTAGAGTACTGGGCCTAAATTTCCTCCTGTTGAGAAGGACTGAAGTCCAATTATACCTTGTTTGTCATCCTTAGGTATAAGTGACCTACTGTATCCTTATGAATATCTTTCAACTGTGGTAATTGGTAGGGTTTATAGGTTTTACCAATTAGTAGAACTATTGATTGCTTTTCTTACTTGGCTGCTAGCATAGCAACTTTGACACTATGAGAACTCTTTCACAGGGCAGAGGCTTCTAGGTCTGTTCCTGCCCTATTCCTCCAAGTTCTGTATCTGAAGTGTGTGTTTTTAGCAATAGAGTTTTACTTTCAAGTTCTGGGAGGCAACGAAAGACAATGGCAACAACTGAAATTAATTTTGATTTTTTTGACTTTGTTGATTGAGAACTCAAAGGGAAGGTTCCCATGCCTACCACTAGTGGTTTTGTTAGATAACCTGTGCCTCTTCAGGGGAGCATTATCATACCAAGTGGTAAAATTTCAGTCTCGATCATTGTTTCTGTCCCTACCTCTCTCTGTCTCTCTTTCACACACACACACACACACACACACACACACACACACACACACACACACACACACACACACTTGATTAAACAAGATCTGTAAAATGATACAATTGATGTGCCAACATAGATGTGAAAATCTCATAAGGCCTTGCCCTAGAGGAAGAACTAAGGAAATAAATTGATGCTAAGAGGGAATATTAGTCTCCTCCAGGGATGAGTTTTCTGATAGCTTGACCAATTACAGCTGGTCAGCACTAAACAAATAAAGAACACGTAAGAGCAACCTTAAACAGACTCAGCACTCTCTGGTTTTATAAAATAAAGAGGAGTTGGGAACATTGGTGGGTTGGGGGAGTAGAGGGAGGGGTAGAATTATGTAAATACAGTATTCGTGTAAGTAATTCCCCCCAAAATTAATTTCTGTTTTTCTGTCTTCATATAAGTACTTTTCCCTTTAGCATATTTCAAGATATTTTTATTGTTACTACTTTTCTACATTTAGATGTGACTTTCCTAGATGCATCATTATTTTTACTTTCTTGAGCTTCGAGACATTTTTCATTTCACATTCTTAAGTTCCCACATCTTAGGTTTCATGCTTATTATTAGTCATTATTGTTTTAAATAATTTCTGTTTCCTTTCTTGTGGTGTATCTATTACACATAAACCTATATGATCATTTTATTACTGTCTGTGTCTTGGTTTCAGTTTTCTAATTTTTCAGCTTTTTGACATTATTCTTCCCTTTTGAAAATTTTTTACCTGCTTTCAAGCTCACAGATTCTTTCCTTGATTATGATTGGCTTTCTACCTGCCTGCCAGACTCTCAGATGTTGGCATATATGTTATGTGCATTTCTTTATGATTTTTTATTAGAACTTTCATTTATTATCTGACTTTGTTTACTCTCTGCCATGCTGTCTACTCATTTAATGCCATTAGCATAATCTCCATAGTTTTAAGGAGTTCTGCTTTTAGAAACACATCATTCTGTCACAATTTCTGGTTCTATTCTAATACACACACACACACACACACACACACACACACACACACACACACATATTCTGTCACCTCTCAGTCTTCATTTTACCTCTTAGAATGCCTTGTGATTATTTTTAATTGAAAAGTGTGTATAATATAGTTGATAGTCATTTCAGTGACAGACCCTTTAAAGATGATGTTAAGGTACTGAACAACAGAACTCATTCTGGAGTTCTGCGAGTAGGCTCTCTGTGGGTGAGCCTGCATGTCAGCTCTCAGCACTCCTGAGATGCATGTCAGGAACCTTCTCTCAGGTGTAACAAATAGCTAAAGATTGTTGTCCCTCCTATGACCCTTCTCCCATATGAAAAGCAAAGTAAAGCTACAGTTGAGTTTTGCTTTCCCCTAAAGGAAAGTTAAGCTGTTCCTAAACCCCAGTAGTTCAGAGTGTAGTAAAACATTTCTCCTAAAGCAGGCTCTTGTTAAGAAAGCGTCCTGTCTGGTCTATCTCCAGATCTTTGTATTTACACAGCTTCTGCCCCAATAAGTGGAATCACTCTATGATCTTCACTGTATACTATAACTCCATTTTGTATTAGTTCTAAAAAGATCATATATACAATATACAAAGAATAAATGAAAAGAAATCACCACACTTAGACGTCTGGAGTAGGTTTATGTGGTGTGGGAGTTTTTGTTTTGTCATCTTATGGCAAAAAAGGAAAGTTCAATAAGCAGGTATAGAAAGAGATGGAGAAAGGATCCTTCTTTTATTAGGAATCTATTACTGGTGTGGATATAGTCTAATCTTGATATCAATACTCCTCAACTCTTGTGATGATATTTTTCCCTGGCTAGCTCAGTTGGTAAAGCATGAGACTCTTAATCTCATGGTTTTGTGGTTTGAGTTCCAGGTTGGGTGCCAATTGTTCCACAAGTTCTAATTGGTCTTAATAAATAAACACCTGGAGCCAAATATCTTCCTTGCTAATTAACTCAGTGGAAAAGGGGTGAGCTCCTGTCTCCTGCTACTTTATTATATTCCTCTATCCACCTAGCCTTATCACTTCCTGTCTCTCTGTACAGACCTCCAGTCCTCTATGGTTACATAGTGGCCACCTCTGTCCTCTGATTGCCAGACAAGTTTTTTTTTTTATTAGAGTACAAATAAGATACCACTACAAACTTGTGTGCTGTAAATTAACATACAAGGGACATGTTCAAAAGAAGTCAGTTTTGTTCCTTTGCATTCATCTGTTTCCAAAGTTTTGGGGATATATATTGAACTGTGACCTAACTTCTGTGATAACTGTAAGTCATTTTGTTGAGTTTTATTGTGTTGCACTTTTTATTTCCTTTTGAGATGGAATGAAGACTTTTAGCTTCTTGCATACTAGGCTGGAGATCTGTTACCTCCTTAAAGTATGCCCTGGACATCTGTTACTGCCTTTAAGTATTACAAGACTCTAGCAAAGCCTGATAATTTGTATTACTTTTTGCTGCTTTTTGATTCTGATCGCTAAATTAGAAAAAACTGTTCAATACAATTCAATTAATATGAATATGTGTACGAATACTACTGGTCTGAAAAATGTAAAATAGATATTCAAGGACTCTTTAAAATGTTGTTTATTTATTTTGTAATAGTCCAATCTTCTGAATAAGAGTGAGTTTAAATGAGAAGGCACCCGAGGTTGGCACATGCAGAATTTTTTTTACTGTGTTAGATTTTGAGGGTTTATCATCATCTTGTATACCATTTTCACTCTGTTCAATACTTCTAAATTTAAAGCTTGATTAGATTTTTATCTATTCTTTTTTAATACAAAAATAAAAAAATACAAAATTTATGACTTTCTTTCAGTAGAAAGTAATAAATATTTTGGAAGGAGAACATGACTTTCAGGAAATATAAAATTAGTCTATCCTCAGAAATATCTTTAAAATGTGATCTGCCCTTGAAGTTTTCTTTAACAGTGATGACTGCTGATAAAATTAAATCTCTCATACTTCAATTTGAATTGACTAAAGTGATTTGTGAATGTTTAGAACATTTAATGCAATTCCATTCAGTCTATTTTTCCGGATTCATGAGACAGGCATCATGTCTGATAAGATGCAGATTCTTCATCTACTGAGCATCTGTGATGAGGTAGGCTGAGAAGACATGGGAAATATCGGGTGCTGGTATAACTTGGAAGTGTGTTTAAGATAGGAGTCAGCCTAGGTTCTGCAGATGAGACAAAACATGTTTATCTCTTTCAGTATAGCCTATTTATCTCAACACAATAACTTTCTGTTTCACTCATTTTCCTGTAACTGTCAAATTTTCATTTTCTGTTTGGCTGTTTGAATTTCTATTGTGTGTATGGAAATTTTCTTAATCTACTCATCTGCTGATTTATTTATAAGATTATATATATAATTTTTTAATCTACTCATCTGTTAATTTATTTAACAACACACACACACACATACACACACATAAACATGTATGTGTGTATATGCAGGGTTGTTAATCCTACCAGTCAAGAATAAGACCACACCAGCATTTAGGTCAAATTTGAAGCAAGCTTTAACTGAATACTGGCAAGAAGAGTGGGCTCTGACCAACACCATCCTGAGGTTCTCAGGAAGTGGCCACAAGACACATTTTGTAGGAGCTTAAAAAGGCAAAACTACTGAGTGAACCATATATTTCATCAGGCCCAATCAGGAGCAAGCATACATCATGACATAATTCCTGCTCATGTACCTCCTGCTCACATATGATCAAGCATATCTGCTGAGGGTAGGTCAAACAAACATAGGACAAACTGGAACTTATTCTTAATTTCAATCAGAACCCTTAACCTGTAAGGTATATTAATAGTCAAATTGGCACTGACTGGAATCATCTGAGAAGACTATCTCAATGCAAGATTATCTAATGCAGATTGGTCTGTGGGGGTCTCTTAATTCTATAAATGATAAGGGAGGACCTAGTTCACTGTTGGTAGCACCATTCTATAGGCAGGGCATCCTTGACTGAGTAAGTGTAGAACAAACCCTTTATGAAATTGTTTTTCATCAGCATATTTATCAGAGAAATAGAAATTAATCTAGGAGAGAAAATAATTCAAAGTAGCTAAAAAGTATCCTATAATATATAAGAAAAAAGTAAGACAAGGCCTAAGGACATAGGCATCATTCAGTAGGAGACATCCATAATTTTGTCTTGGAGATTTTGATGTCATTTCTGAAAAGGAAGTGGTTGCACATGACAGAAGATGGGTAGGGAAGGGAAAGAATTTAGCAGGAAATCTTCTTTCTGTCCTGTTGCAATTAATATAAGCCAAATGAATAGCAACAGGACATTTGAAAGAACCCAGTTTTGGAACGGAATGCTAATCAGAGTCCAATATTTAGGACTTAGAAATGTCTCCATGAAGAAATATATGGATGATGTGGTATTCTCCTCTGTATGCTGTGAATATCATTGGTTAACAAAGGAACTGCTTTGGGACTATAGCAAAGCTATAGGGGAACAGAGCTAGGTGGGAAAAACTAAACTGAATGCTGGGAGAAAGGAGGTAGAGTCGGGGAGAAGCCATGGAGCTACTGCCAGAGACAGACATGCTGAAACTTTGCTGGTAGGCCACTACCTTGTGGTGATACACAGATTAATGGAGATGGGTTAAATTAATATGTAAGAGTTAGCCAATAAGAAGCTAGAGCTAATGGGCCAAGCAGTGATTCAGTTAATACAGATTCTGTGTGATTATTTTGGTTCTTGGTGGTCAGGAACTGAACTAAAAAAGGGCCTCCCTCCAACATACATAAATAGAATAAAACAAGACTGGAAATGAGTGCCAGTGTATCTAATTTGTAAGAGAAAAAATCAGAAGCATGGGAAAGATAACCAGAAAAAAAACATTAAGAATGAGTAATTTACAAGTTTAGAGTAAAGAGGGTTTTATGGGAACAAAACGGAGACTCCAAAATGTCAAAATGTCCAATAATGACTTCAAAGGCCTAGGGAGACCAAAGAAAAACCAAAGTAACAACTTAAATTGAAGCAAAATGCTTGACCAGTTTTGATGGCAATAGGTTGCATGAGAATTAAAGCTGGAATGAAATAGGTTATGGAGTAAGAGAAATGATGGTGATGTTACATATTATTCATCTTAAACACTTCTTTCTGAAGGGAATGGAGAGAAGTGTTACAGTGAAATATAACTTGAGAGCAGAGGCTTGTTGGGCTTGTCAAGAGCTGGAGACTTCTCAAAGCATTTCCTGAAGTCATTTACTGACAAAATATATAAGCAAAATATATAAGCAAAATAAAGACTGAGACGCTTCTAATTATGAGTGGAAGAGAACTCAGGGCAGGGTGTGGCTTGTGCCAAGGGGGAGCAAATGTTAAGTCCCATAGCAGAGCAGAAGTGGCTAGAAAAGAAGGATCCTGAGAAGATCATGAAATTTTCCCCCTGCTGTGATGATTCTCCATCTGCAGCCTGTGTGGATACGCAGATGACTGCAGCTCTATTTCATGCAGAGTTAACAGACACAGAAAGTTCCTGAAACTCCTTCAACTTTTCAGTTACAAAACCCATAATAACCAGCACAGAGTGTACCTTTAAAGCCCAGACTAACAATCCTGCTAGTCTCCATGGGTAGCTGAGGTGAAAGGAGCCAGGTGACTGGAGGGAATGGCCTCAATTCTTCACTTAACATGTTGTTCAAAAGTTTTCTGTTTGTTTGTTTTGTTTTGTTATGTTCAGAGTATTTCACCAACTCTTCATGGACAATTAGGTCAATCATTTACCTTTATAGAAAACACCTCTCTCAGCAGGATACCCCAAATGTTTGACACTGTGAAGATGAACTCAACACCTCTAGCCCCAGTGAAAAATACAAATGTGGTTGGTTCCATGAGTGGTGAAATTAGAGTTTCTCCAGCTGGTTACTTGTTTCTCTGTCTTGATGCGAAACAGGCTCTCTTTACTCAAACTTGGTTCTCATCACATCGTGGATAGCTACATAAACTTAGAACCACTAGACAGCCTGTCCTTATAGGGGTAAGAATGATATGGCAGAGTGTTATACTCCAAGGTAGGCTTCAGTTCTGGGAAATTTCAGATGTTGCTTGAAAGACTCTGGTGAGCAAGCTGAGTGATGGACTGGATTGCAGATTCTGTTTCAGGTAAACATTTCAGGGGTGTCTTTCTTCAGCAAGCTTGAAGAGCTCTGCAGACCATTCCAAGAGGATATTTTTAATTTTTTTAAACACAGGCGTATTACTAAACAACAGATGTGTCTAAAGCTGTTAGTTTACGTGAAGATCTATTTGGTAGACCCCAACACGAGGTTAGCAGGAATTTGGGAAAGTTTACAATAGAAACTAAATAATGTGTTCTCAAGCAGTCAGAGGGACGGAGAGGAAGCAGGAAGAGAAATTAAGGAGTATCTTGAGATACAGAACAAGGTTGCAGATACCTGTAACCCAGTCCTGTGGAGTAGAAGCAGGAAGACTAGGTATTCTAAGGTAGAGTATATCCTGGTCAAAACCACATGGAGTATCAGTTCTTCAATGTGACAGATGTTCCTATTTTTCTTAGGTCAAGAGCCAGGTCTAGGGTTAATGGATCACATGATGAAGGGATATAAGAAATGACCAAATTTTCATTAAAATGGGGTGATTTGTTTTTGTTGTTGTTTTGTGGTTTTGAGACAGGATCATTCAGTCTCTCAGGCTGACTGCAATTTCACAATCCTCCTATCTCTGTCTCCTGAATACCAGGATCTCAATCCTGCCCTAGGACTATCATTTCTTTTCAGAAGGATTTTTGCCACCATTTTGTGTTGTCATGTTTATTTTCTCTTTTGTCAACCTAGCCAATATGTGGGGTATTTTTGTGATCATGATGTTTATTTGTGTAACCACAGAGATACAGAGATTTTTCCTACTAATGAAATCAACACTGTGGTTTGTGCTAAGTGAGAATTTAGAACATTTCAACTTGAGTTACACAAACTGTTTTAGACCATTATTATCAGAGAAATATTCTTGGTAAGTACTTATGTATAGAACTATTTAACTAGATAAATGTGATAGTTGTTAATTTCTGTGAAATCAGTGTTGTAATTTAAAGTTTCCATCATAGCAAGTATTTAGTTGGTTGGCGATTTATTTTCTAAGTAACAATAAGCCAGAGTCACAAGAACAACTGCTTTCATTTTCACTAGGAATGATCATTTATGTGCATCTTTAAGGCTATAAAATATTATTTATATACTATTGTATATAAAAGTAATTTTAAAATTAATTATTGACTACTGGTTTTGTTTTAGTAAGCAAAAGTTGATGATATGCAAGTGTGCTTGGTTTGAAGTATATATTGACTGCCTAGAATTTAGGTTGTTTTATGTTGTGAGGAGGCTACTCATTTATTTCCTGGCCACCCAGACTCCCAAAATAATCACACAGAAACTGTATTAATTAAATCACTGCTTAGCCTATTATCGCTAGCTTCTTATTAGCTAGCTCTTATATCTTTGGTTAACCAATTTCTATTACTTTATATTTTACCTCAATGCTCGTGGCCTACCGACAAGGTTTCAGTGTGTCTGTCTCTAGCAGCAGCTCCATGGCTTCTCTCTGACTCCACCTTCTTTCTCCCAGCACTCAGTTTAGTTTTTCCTGCCTACCTCTATTCTGCTCTGCCAGGCCCAACACAGATTCGTTATCAAACAATGGTATTTATAGCATGCATAGGAGAGTCCCACATTAGTTTTATACATCAAAAATTTTGAATAATAGAATATCCTTTGGAAAAATGCTATTCTGGCAAGTTCTGGTGGCTGGTAACTGGTAAGAAGTTACATTAAGGTTTTGAGTTCAGGTCTGGTACAACATTATTATGATTTTTTTTAATAAATAATGGAATTTACTATGTTCAACTGAGGTTATCTGTTGACTGTGTTTGTATGAGTGCAGTTAGTTTCCTTGGGTTGGGGCTTTCATTCTAGTACTTTCTGAAGGGCTGGATTTGTAGATAGGTATTGTTTAAAGCTGGTTATGTCATGAAATATCTTGTTTTCTTTATCATTGTGACTGAAAACATTGTTGGGTATAGTAGTCTGGCTGCAATCCATGGTCTCTCAGTGTCTGCTGCACATTAACCCAGTGTCTTCTTGTTTTCATGGTTTACATTGAGAAGTTGGGTGTAATTCTGATAGGTCTGCTTTTATATGTTACTTGACCATTTTCCTTTGCAGCTCTTAATATTCTTTCTTTATTCTGTATGATTTGTGTTTTGATTATTATATGGTGAGGGAACTTTTTTTTTGATCCAGTTTATTTGGCGTTCTGTAAGCTTCTTATACCTTCATAGGGATATCCTTCTTTAGGTTGGGAAATTTTTCTTCTATGATTTTGTTGAATATATTTTCTGTGCCTTTGAGCTGGAGTTCTTCGCCTTCTTCTATCCCTAGTATTCTTAGGTTTGATCTTTTCATGGTGTCCCAGATTTCCTGGATGTATTGTGTTAAGAGTTTGTTGGATTTAATGTTTTCTTTGGCCAATCACCCTATTTCCTCTACAGTATCTTCAACTCCTGAGATTCTCTCTTCCATCTCTTGTATTCTCTTGGTTATGCTTGCCTCTCTAGTTCCTGTTCATTTACCCAGATTTTCCATATCCAGAATTCCCTCAGTTTGTGGTTTCTTTATTGCTTCTATTTCAGACTTCAAGTCTTGAACTGTTTGCTTTACCTGTTTGATTCTTTCCTCTTGATTTTCTTGGGTTTCTTTGAGGGGTTTATTAACTTCTTCCAATTCTTTGTTTTTCTTCCATTACTTTAAGGAATTCTTCATTTCCTCTTTGAAGGTCTCCATCATCTTCATAAAGTTATGTTTAATATTGTTTTCTTCTGCTTCTTCTGGGTTAGGATGATTAAGTCTTCCTGATGTATGACCACTGGGTTCTGGTGTTACCATGTTGCTTTTTAGATTGTTGGATGAATTCTTGCATTGGTTCATACCCATCTCTTCTTTCAGTTGATGCTGGCAGAGTCTTCATGTCTTGGTCCAATCCTTGCAGTGGCTGTCCATGTTTTGAGAATTGCTCTTGGTCTGTTCTGTACTGTCACTGTCTGTGTGTCAGGGGTTTTGAAGAAGCCTACCTGCAGGAAACTCACCTGCTGGCTGGCTATAAAAGCCACAGCAGGTTGGGGAGGGGACTGGGGTTTTGCTGCAGTATGGAGGGCCTAGAAAGTGTGGTGTCCTGCAGGGTGGCCGGTCACTCACCTCTTGGTTCTCTCTGTGTAGTAACAGGCTGTGTTTCAGAGTTCCATTGAGGTTGTGGGGGAGGATACTACTGATTTATTTTTATAAACTCCATTGCCATCTAAAGTTTACAGACTCCTGGGATCTCCTCTAGAGCCAAGTATCTTGCAGTCCTAAAATGACTCCAATAATGTAGATATCTTATTCCCTTCTCCAACATCCACCTTTCCTCCATCTCCACCCTCCCACTCCCCCAATCTCTCCCCAGTCCTTCGCTTCTCCCTTCTCCTTCCCCCTCTCCCCTCCCCCCGCCCCCAACCCTCACCTCTATCCCCACCCCCGTATTCCCACCTTTTGCCTGGCAATCTTGTTTGCTTCCAATTTC